>JAUZST010003230.1:0-17325 GCA_034779995.1 Parotocinclus haroldoi | reverse complement strand
ACAACACAATGTATAGATACTCAGCATGCAAAGCATAATACTGTAAAAAAAACAAGTTCTTACTAAATTCCAGTCAAAGTTTGAAGAACTTATCCAGCATCCTCTTGAAGGAAAGCACTTGAACAAAATTAAGAAAGTGGTGGGCGTGTTCACCTCACGCTGGTTTTGCTCTTGTCAACTTTTCGGATTTCCTGACCTTTGATGAAAGCATAAATTCTCCCGGGGATCCCAAAAATCCTCCCATAAATCATTGATTCACTTTGTATTTGCTCTAAGTGGTGACTTGTGGCTTATTTTTCTTAATCGCTCTCGCGTTCTTCGGTCCGATTAAGCGGAATTTTGGTCCAAATAAGTGAATAATATTACACGTATATAATAGGATTTGATTCGGTACTTTAGGAATCAGTCTGAATAAGCGGCTGGTCCCATTAACCAGTGGTCCAATTGTATTACAATCTACATTTTGAAATACAGTATTTATGTAAATAAATGTAAATATAAATTTTAAAAAAATATTTAAATGTAAATGTATTTCAAAATACTGTTTTTGTATGACATCCTTTGGATGGAGATTGCCCAACATAATTGCAGCAATTTATCTTGTTTCTGGCTCTTGTCTTACTCTAACGTGCTTCAATGGCTCCCAGGTTCTGTACAATAATCAGTCCAAAGCACAGTGGGCACTGACCCACTAGCTAACATTTATACAAGTTTGAGGACTGGGCACAGATGGCAGGACACAAAGGCCGGGAGTAAAACCATAGTGAGAGCTTTGTGGCAGGTGTGTATTGAACACAAGCCAGAGCAAAGCCCATGGGAGTTGCAGGAAAATGTATGCTGAGATCCCTCCTGTTAGCTATGGGTTCCATTGCAATTATTTCTTTAAAATATCAGTGTGCATGAAATGTACTTAGTGGCATTGCCAAAATTACTCCTTCAAATGGCAGTACAATTGTCCCCAGAATGTTTATTTTATTACAATGCAATACTTTACAAAGTACACAACTATAATAGACATTATAAAAACATTGTATGCATTTCAGACAGATAATTTTTATTCAAAATGAATAAAATGAATTCACCTTCACAGAGGGTGAAACATCCACTGCAATATTTATGTTCTTCCTGTCTTTCACATATCAGCACTCAACATATTCATTTTAGGATTTATAACCTTTCATTCTATTATTAATGCCATTTAAGCTTATCATTTGTGTGGCATGCTTATGAATACGACTTGAATATGTAAATAGAGCTTATTTCCATATATGCAGATATAAGAGATTGATATGTTGATAAGGAAAGGATCAAGAGATATGCCTCTTCATGGTAAGATTACCTGATTTTTTTTTTATCAGGCAACCTGATGAGTGTTGTTGTCCCTTTGTAAACTACAGGAATTTCTCTCATTCTCATTTTCATTGAACATAAGAAGCCATAATAGGCACAAAAAACTGGAAAAACAGTTGTTTTTAGCTGGTTGCTTTGATCAACAGTCATATCAATAGTGCATATGACACCCATAATCATGGTAAGAAAGCCCATGCAAAGCAAACAGGACATTACAGGTGTGATACTTAGCCTGTGGAGTGTTGTGGGGCATGAGCAGATGGTTGAAACATGATTACAGCATGAAGACAGAGGAACCATCTGTCTCGCTGCCTGTTAATGGTGAACTCAGTCAGTGAATCAGTCACTTAACACAAGCAGTAAGGACAAAGACCCTATAAGCCATATTCTGTATACAAGTATACCTTGCGAGTACCAGGTTGGATCGCCTTGCCTTCAGAACTATTTTAATTCTTTGTGGCATCACTTCAACAGGGTGTTGATAACATTCCTCAAAGATTTTTACCCATACTTATGTGACAGTATCATGCAGTTCCTGTAGATTTGTCGACTGTTCTAATCTCCAGTTCCACCACATCTCAAAGGTGCTCTATTGAACTGAGCTCTGGTGACTGTGGTATCATGTTAAAGAAATCAGTTTGAGATTATTTGAGCTTCTTGATTTGTGCGTAGTACAGTGTGGTCATAAAGGGATGGGCATGGCCAGTAACAATAGCCAGACTGTGATATTTATCAATATTTAACAATGCCTAGTTGGTATTAAGGGGCCCATAGTGTGTCAAGAAAATAACCCCATACCATTATACCGCTACCAATAGCCTAACCACTGATACAATGCAGGATGGGGCTATGCTTTCATTCAGTTTACTCCAAATGCTAAAACTACCATTAGATTTTTGCATAGTTAGACCAGCAATGTTTCCTCTCTTCTTTTGGTCAATGTTTATGAACCCCTGTTCAGTTGCCTGTTCTCAGCTGACAAAAGTGGCACCCAGTGCAGTATTGTGCTGTTGTAGCCCTGAATCTGCTTCAGTGTTCTATGTGTTGTGTTCAGAGATGCTCTTCTGTAGACCTTGCATACTTTTTTCAGCTCAGTGATTTTGACTGTGGGTTCACTGTTGGTGCCAGGCAGGTAGGGTGAGGTTTTCTATAATGGTGATCTTCTGGATTTTCTGATTTTCTATATTGTTCACATAGAACAGTCTCCAGAGAGTGGCAGCTTTAAGAACCATTTGCTCTGTTGTTGATGAGAGCAGTGAACTGAGAATAGCTGATGCTTACAGAAAGCCTACGGTAACTTAGATAACCACTTTGAACAATTGTAATGAGCAGAAAAAAAAATCTCAGAATGCTACAAACGCAGAAGACAACTGTTCCATTTCTGTCAGCAAAGAGCTGTGGCTGTGAGCACAGGCTCACCAGAAATGAACAGGTGAAGACCTGAAAAATCTTAATGCGAATCAGCACTTGAATGCACATTTGAGTATTGTTGCTGACCATGTGTATCCCTTCATGGCCACAATTCTTCTAATAGGCGTTTTTAGCTTGATGATGCACAAAAGCAGGTCATAAAGCAAAAGTCATCTCAGTCTGGTTTCATGATCATGACAATGAGTTCACTGATCTCAGTGCTTATTACAGGAAGGATATGTGACAGCACACACACTGATTCACACCCTCCTTCAGACCCCTTAGCTCTAGACTGACTAGAGTGCCCATGCTATCTTCTGTCTACCTAGAAACCATCTACACCGAGCACACTAGTTTCTGGTGGATTTAGGAGCAATTTAAGAAAATTGCCTGGTCCATTAAGCCCTGTTTATATTCAATGCATGATTGGGATTACTTGGTTCTCCAAATGATTTTGGTACTGTCACCATAATGTACTGTGAGGAGAACATAAGCCCAATGTGTTTTTATTTATTTAATATTAGTGAGTGTAAACATGTAAACACGCACTATTGCATGTGCAACCCCAAATCAGAAAGGTTGGGAGATTGTATATGTAATGAAATGTATATAAAAACACAGTTTTTCACAAAAAGACAGGGGATATTTCATGTTGATGTGTCATGTTTTGTCTGATCAGCTTCATTTCCCTTATTAATAAACAACCATTCCTGCAGTTTAAGCTTGCAACACATTGGGATGGGGGCAATTTAGAGCTATTAATGAAGTAATGAAATAAAAAAAACTAAATAATGATGTGGTTTCAAACAGGTGATGTCAACAGGTGATTATATTCATGATATGATACAAAAGCAGCATCCAGACAAGGTTGAATGATTGATGAGCAAAGATGCTCAGACCATTTCCAGTTGGGGCATGAGAAATTTAAACTTATTTAAAAGTAAAATGCACCCATAAAGTCATTATTAGTGATAAATAGTGTTGTATTCGACTCATTTTCTTAGGCATAGCAGTGGGTTTTTAAAAAGCTGATGAATATATGGAAAAGTTTTTTTTAGAATTAAGACTTATCGATGAATCTGTCTCTAAAATAGTCCTTGAATTAAGGGATTTTAGTTGGTAAAATGAGGTGTTTAACAACCTGATATGCAGGAAATTCTAATTCATATCAGATTTTCCCCTTGCCAATGTTTCCCCCACACTGAAACTGCCTTTGACGTTCCTGTAAACGTACTCAAAATCAATCATTCTGAAAAATGTTTGACAGGGTGACAAGGTGCTGTGGGACTTAACCATTGGTAAATTTGGTAACCAAAGCAAGTAACAGACATTTAATTAAGACACATTAAAAACAAGACAGATATTGCACATTGCTCATTATTATACCAGTGTATACACTTATCTTTTGCTCCATTCATTAAATTATTCTAACATTACTTCACTCTCAATAATCAGTTACTTGCATTAATGTCTGCCCATTTCTCTCTCTCAGTCATTTTGCCCATATAATTGATAGTTTCAGAATTTATCTGGAATTAGAAAGTTAATGGAAGTGTAAAAATTACACTTAAAAAACACCCTTTAGGAGGCATGGCTTTACCTAAGGATTTTATGCTATGTTCATGTGAATAGGCTTTGCTATATGATGAGACAACAAAATGTTTACAGTTTTCTGCAACTATAGTATTCATATATTTAAATTGTTTTTGAAACAATGCTAGTGAAGTGATGATATCAGTAAATGACCATTATGAGTGATTGTAAGTTTGTGAATTTTCAATTAAAAAAAATTGTTCCATCAATGATGGAAAGCCATCCTGGCCCAGGTACAGCAAAACAGATCCAAACCATGATACTACCACCACCATGTTTTACTGATGGGATAATGCTTTATTCTGCAATTTATATATTTGCTTCGAAATTACCCTGGGTTAATTTATGACTTGTGTGAAAATCCAATTATTTTTTGGTCATATTCTAAAAGGTTTGCAAACTTTTAAACACCACGGTATAAAATCAGAATCAGTCAATCTCTTTACATATACAGTCTTGTGCATACAATTAGGTGCCCCTGATCAAATGTCACCTTTTATTGTTTTTATAAATAAAATCCCCAAAAACTTACAAATACACACAAATAACAGGAAATACACACAAATAACACACATTTGTGGACCTTTGAATGCATATATTTTTAAACCAATTACAAACAAACTGGATAATCCATTACTGTTTTTGTATGGAATAAACTGACTTTTTCAAATGTGCAAACTGTCTGTCGGAGTGTGTATTGTGACATTTCAGCTGTGAATAAATTAGACTGCTAACTTGTGTTCGTGCTCCATAGATCATAAATACTTTTTTTTTTAACTGAGCCAATTGTTTGAATGATGTGTATTATGTTTATACCCATTTCGAATAGATACTCTGAGGACAAGTGAGCCTTAGGGTTCATTAGCACAACCATTGCTCATTATAGTTTTGAGAAATGCATTGAGGAAGCCTTGGTAGTGAATCTCATTTGAAAACCACGAATACAGAGTTATTTAAAACTAAAGGTTATAAAGAAGAGGGTTTACAAATTTGGTTATAGGTTTAAAATTGTTATTCTTAATTCAACCTGTGCTAAATTGCTAAATTACCCTTTTAAGGAGGGGACACTGACTGACAGGTTAACTGTTTGATTTGTGTTTGTTGTGGACAAAGTGAGTGTATCTAAGGCTTGCCTTGGCACAGCATAAAACACTAGTGACTTAAGACTTGTTTGCAAAAATATTTTCCTTTGTTTGATTTTTGCTACCACAATATGTAGGGAAATTCATTTTAGTTACGTATCTTAATAAATACAGTGACATCAGGGTTAATTGCCTAAAATGTATTGCCTTGAAGGCATTATGATGAAATCTCCATTCAGTAAGTTTTAGAAACTTGGGCCAGATGACACAACAGTGAAATAATTCTATGAGAGGCAAAATACAGTGAATCACTTACACTTAAACCCTGCTTGCACATAAACTATATATTAATTACTACCAATCACTTTATTACATACCCATCCTCAACCCAACCCCATTTTACACTCATGTCTAGGCTGGCACGGTAACTCGTGGTGGGTAGCACCATCGCCTCATAGCAAAAATGTCCTGGGTTCAATCCCAGGGTACCTGGGTCCTTCCCATGCCTTTGTGGGTTTATTCTTTGTACTCCGGTTTCCTCACACAGTTTAAAGACATGAATGTTAATTTAACTGATTACTCTAAATTGGCATTGCCTTGAGTGTGCATACTATATGTGACTAGTCTTGAGATAAACTTGTGTATTGTAACCATGTGTGTGTGTCTAAATACAAAATGGCCTCTGATGCTGATAGCTACATTAAATAAACCCGATAAACAAGCAAACAAACAGTCATGTCTAACAGACTGCTCAGTGACTGAATACAGTGACTAAACATTTCAGCACAACTGCTTTGTCTAATCCAGTTATACCAGAAAAACACTAACACACCACCACCACGTCAGGGCAACTGTAGTGTTTATGTGGGCATCCTGAGAAAAGAGTACATTCATTTTTAAAAGTATGTAGAGAATCAATCTGAACTATAGTCTGCAATTGTAGAATTACAAAAGTGCATCTATGTGGAACTGATAAAGGAGTGTAGAAACAAGGGTGTGTATCTAATAAAGTAATTGGTGAGTTTATATGTCTTGCATGCACAAACATTTACAGCATACTTGCACTAACTCTAAACCACTCAATCTCAAATATTTTGGAATGTGTTGCAGGCCTGAGTGTTCCAGGAATTAGCGATTATTAAGAGAAGTTAAGTGAAGTTCACCAGGTGAATGTGATATATGGTGATACAGAGTGACTATAAAAGAATGTGACATGACATAATTTACAAGTGCCGCAACAACACAGTCTGCAGCCAGGTCTTACATGAGACTTGTCAATATATAAACATAAAGCATTTGAAAAAAAGTAATTAAGGTAAATCAAAATTTGAGTGATAAGGGTTATTGGCTACCCTCTCTACTTGCAAAAGCCACTGTATACATGCATATAAACACAGGTTATTAAAACATACAACTTAAATTTGATATTACAAAATAAAACATCTATAACAAACATAGTGTTGCATACATTTGTAATGAGTTTTTGATGCTTGATTACTGGGTTCCGTGTATGCAGTACTACATTTAACTGATACAGTTCCAATAGAAAATTTGAAAACCTGCTGTACGTTGATGAGACAACATGCCTGGTTCTGCAGTATTGCGCTATGGTGTCAAACACTGGAAAGGCTATGAAATATAAAATAATACACAAGCAACCTGGAAACAATTAAAACAATTCTGAAATGGAACTATCTTTTGAGTTAGATTAATATTTTGGTGCTTGCCATAGAATGCTGATTGCATCAGCACATCTAGGACACTTTTGTAAACACTGAATAAGCAACTGAGAAATATTGTAATCAACAGCTTGATAGTCAGTAGTGACAAACCTGCAGATTTTTTCCTCATGCTGATTACAACATTGTTTGGTTCTACTTAGTCTTAAAATTACCTTCAGAATTGCTTCCACCCAAAATGAAAAAGTAAGGTTCATAAAAGTATGAATATTCAACAAGTTGAATATTTGAACTGTTGATTTTAACTATTGATTTTAAGAGAAGTGGACAGTACACACAGCTCTGCTTATTACTGGTGCTACAATGGCGATGAAAATTACGTGCCAAACTGTTAACAAACAGTTATATATATTAAAAAAAACACAACCACTTTATTTTCATTCTGAGTTTCTACAGAATGCAACCTACACCATTCGGCCATAAAATTAATGAAGTGAATGACAGTATTCGTACTCTTGGGAAATCTTTGGTCTTTGCATTTATGTGAATGTTACTTTGACATGTGCCACCGTAGTAGCAGACTACGTACATCCCTTCACAGCAACAATATTCCCTAATGGCCTCTTTTAGCAGGATAATGCACCCTGCCACACTGCAACAATTGTTCAGAAATGGTTTGAGGAACATGACAAAGAGATCAAGGTTTTGACTGAATCAAGTCTTTGGGATGTGCTGGCCAAACAAGTCAGATCCATAAAGAACCCACCTTGCAAATCACAGGACTTATTAGCATGGCATTTTCAGCTATCTTGTGCACTCCAAACCTTGATGGGTCAGAGCTTTCATTGTAATATTGTAATATTAGACCAAATTATGTTGATCAACGGGGAGACAGCTATGTCTTTCGGCTTTTGATGTGCTCTTGGACTTCCAGTAACAAGCCATCTAGCAAACAAATACAAAAATGCCAGATATTTGTAATACAGTTGGCCGGGTATGTTAATCCTCTAACCCTACAGCCAAACCAATAACCTGCTATAATGAAAAGATTGGATTCTGAATGGTCACATGCATTTGAATATAATGGTTAATTTATGACCTTATGTTCTTAACACATAACGCCGAAAGAAACTGCTGTCACACACCTTTTTCAGGGACGTCTATGCATTTTTCAACAATGCGAAACAAGTCTAATTAGGCCTGAAATATGCATATCTTTTGCAGTCTTTCTTTAAGAAACATTGTTTTTAAACATTTCAATAATTTTTTTCTGGTATTCATTAGCAAACTGCAGATTCTTTGCCCATCTTTGCTTCTCAAAAATATAGTCTATCGTGGACACTGGTTTTGTACCAAATCATAATTACTGTCACCTGTTGACATTACATCATTATTATCTTATTACTACCCTTATCTTGTCCCATTCCAACTTTTTTTTTTAATGTGTTAGAGGCCTGAAATGAAAAATAGATGTTTATTTAAAAAATGAAATGATGTTGACCAAAAAAACCATTAAATATCTCAGGGTCATACTATCTGTAATTAAATAAAATTCGAAGTAAATGTGAGGAACACTATTTTATTCTATTTGCATTTTCCATGTGAGGTTGTATTAAAGAAAGCACTTACCAGGGACACAGCATTGAGTAGTCACTCAGTGGCCAACAATATTGGAATAAGCATTAAACAACCAAGCCTTTAAGCCTTCAGTTATACAATCGTGGCCAAAGGTTTTAAGAATAGCACAAATTTTGGTTTTCATAAAGTTTGCTGCCTCAGTTTTTTATAAAACATTGTCTCAGATGTTAATATGGTATAACGAAGTACAATTATAAGCATTTCATATGTTTTGTTAACGATTTTTTGCCAAATACTTAATAATACTTAATATTTGCAGTGTTGATTCGCTCTTGGATGATGTTTTGATTCCAATTCCTTATTCATGGTAGTGTTCTTAGATGGAATTTTGAGTGAACCAACTCCCTTGTATGAGACACAACCCAACACATGACTTATCTTAGGATGCTTCAGTGTTGGCATGACACAGAATTTGGTAGCGCTCATTGAACAATCGTTTTTGAACCTATATGTCCTGCAGAATTTCTGCTTGCCCTATTTGACCCAGAGACATCTCCAAAAACCTTTGTCTCACTGTGTGTGCACTCACACCTGCCCTCTGTCATTCCTTGACTACATTTCCTTGACTTTGACTTCCGTTGTCCGTTTTATTTATGGATCAGTTGTTCAAATAGTAAAATAAACTCACAATCTTTGTAGTTTCTCCAAAAAATGACCAACATACCAACATAATAACAGAGCAGCTCTTGAAATATCATGCTCTAAAGCATATCTAATTGGGCAGCTATGCTTAATTACATATAATTTTTATATATCCCCCTCCCCAGAGCTGCTCTGTTATTATATTCATGTTTCATGTATTGATGCCCAAGTTGTAATTAAAACACTATTGTCATATTTGAAGAAATTGCTACACTGAAGGTCACTAACCGTTTTTGTCTATACTGTGTGAATGTGAATCAAAGCATTAAAAAAGACAATGGAAAGTACAATTATTTGTTTTTTATTCATTTAGGATACATGGGTGTGTAAGACTTTGTTTGGACCACGTATGCAGTTAAATATTTGAATATGCTTTTTAAAGATAAAAAAAAAGTTTACAAATCTACTGTTTTGCTACGCTTATATGAATGCCATTTGCACCATTAACTGGCCATATTATTTATGGGCACATAAAGCGGTGAGGTTCAGTGAGAATGCTTATGCTGCTGTCTTGCTATTTCGACATGCTTTTATATTGCTTATCTATACAGGACAACCTTGTTCAAAGATTTATGTTTTGCAGCCTAAGTAAACAATCATGTCACAGATAATCAAATGTGCCACATATGCTAATGTGACACTGGACCCACAGACACATACTCAATATTCATTTGCCCATGCAGGTGAGTAATAGGGTCACTTTTGGTATATATCAAGGGTTATAAAAGCTAATCAATATGTTTTAATAACAAATGCTTGATACTATGTGCATGTCTGGAATATTGGAAGTTGTGCCCTATTGACCACAGATATAAGTTGTGGTAGGGAAGGTAAAAGTCCAAAGCCTGCAACTATGTAAGCATGTGTGTGTGTGTGTGTGTGTCCTTCAGTCAGATCCAGAGATACAAGATACATAGTCCTGGGACTTCCTCTGATAATGTTACTTTTTATTATATTTATTTTTGTTATATTAACACTATATTTTATGTTGTATTGTGGTTAGTAATTCAACATCAACTGCTGTTCTGGAAGCTTTCTATAACCCAGATCTGCTGCTGTGTGTCCTGTGAAACACCATCAGTAGCTGAACCTTGCAACATCAACATAAACTGTTTTGGGGTACCATCAAGGTCCTGTGTTATAGAATCCAATCATGTAAATAATAATAAAATATATAAATAATAATATATAAATAATAATAATGCTTATAATGATAATAATGATGGTTATATAGACCACCCAAGTCAGAACACTAAACAGAGCACATTTAAATATTGTAAATTTGTATGTCAGTTTTCAACTAATCTTATGTATTTTATGTATTCATGTATTCATTTTGTATTTTATGCTGTTTTGAAATGTTTGTCCACTCCTAGAACAAAGATTTTAATTTACGGTCTGAGCTCAACTAAAAATAACGCCAGTTCATAGCTAGCAAGCACAGCTTTAAACAGTCATAAAATCATCACATTGTTCATTAAAACACAAATAACTTTACTTTTTGACATTTCTTTTTATGTAAAAAGTCCAGTAGTGGCAATCTTTAATGTTATACACTGGTCTTCAGTATGTGGAAAAATAATTTCAAAACAGTGTGATCTAACTAGTCATCATTTGGTCATGAGACAGGAGTGCATGTCACTTCTTGGTTGAAAATGCAGTTTCGTAGTGACATAAAAATGATTAAAAAACTAATATATTTAAAAATAAATTATATCTTTACAGATATTTATATTAAAAATGAAACTCATGATAATTAAAAACATTTTATCTTAACTTAAAAGAGACAAGAAAAAAATTTGGACATTAAGGGTCACAGCTGTTCTTAAGGAACTGGAGTTCAACCCTAAACTGTGCTTGCAATGTTTGTAACAGTTGTCTGTCAATAGAACACACCTTTAATATGATTATCTGTAGATATTTTGTGTATTGCTACCATACACTCCATATGTTTAAATAATAAATCCTTGTAAATATCTATGGCCTGAATATTAATAATTCAAAATACAACCCCAAAAGTTGGGAGAGTATGAAAAAAACAAATATATTAAAAAAAACAATGTTTCATATATGTTCTTTGACTTTTTATGCAGACAGTATGAGCCGGAGATAGAGTACACAGTGACCATTTTTCGACTTCTCTGGGCTAAGAGGCATCTGGGATGGACCATAACACAAAGGAAACGTGTACTGTGGTCAGTTATCAGTATTCCAAAAAAAATGGACACTGTGTGCTTTCTGCCAAAGACGAAAAAGACCATACATGTTATTGTTAGCAACAAGTCCAATAGCCAAGGTCTGTCATGGTAATTTTCAGGTTTGTGATGGCAGCATTAATGCAGAAAAGTCCATTATGATCTTATAACAACGTTCATTCCTCCAATCTTTTCCAGACACATCCATTCACTTCTCACCAAGACAAGTCAAACCAGAAAAAGTTAGAATTAAAATATGGAATTTTGTCACACATTTGTTGACCACTGCAGATCATCTGACCATCTTTGCTCATTGAAAACTCTTTTCAAAGCCTTTCCTGAATACTGATTTTATATCATAATTATAATCACTATTTTTTGCCTAATTAAAGCTATAAACTGCCCCTGTTCCCCCTGGTCCCCTGTTAAATGTGGTGCAGGCCAAGAAAGGATATTTAATAACAAATAAAATTTAACTGATCAGTCAAAAAAAGTTTACGTTACATGTTTTTTTATGTTTGCATTTTCCATACTGTCCCATTTGTCTGATTTGGGGTTGTATTTGCAAGAAAGTTTCAAACAGGTAGGATCCACAGTGTAAGAACTCTGATCCAAGGGCACTTTAAATCCTTAAGGCCAGTCAGTCTCAAGTGCCAGCGCCCTGACAGATAGACTGTGCCCAAGTCGGAAACTCATCAATGAAGTGACGATGAAGATCAACGCGATGGCAGCAGCTATGTGATAGCCTGCCTTATCTCCTCTTTGCAAAGTTTCCATCGATCCACCTCAGTGAATGTTTGTCTGTCAGCACGCTCCCCACAAACATTACAATTCCACTCCACAGCAGGGCCATCGATCAGGCTGCATGTCAAAGTGCTGGCAGCATGCAGCCTTTGTGTCCTTTCATGAATTAAATTAAACATACAAGTGGGAAAAGGAAGCAACACATGCTGCGTAGTTGACCTCTATGGGCAGGAGGTCAGTAATGGTGTTTATGGATGTTAAGGAACTCTTTTAATGAACAACAGTCCAGCAGCTATTCAACAAGACATACGTTCAACGAAATGATGCATTTATATAGTTAATAAATCTTTAACAAGTGGACATCCGCTTTCTGTCTAACACAATTCACTTATTCTCTGTCATAATAACCAGAAGGCAGTATAACATTGATTATACAAGTCTGGGCTAAATTTGAGTTTCTACACATGAGTTGATGTCCTTGTAAGGTGAACCAGTTATAAATCAATTCCTGCAACTCCCTTTTTTATGGAAATGTGACCAAAGTCATGGATAAAGATGTCAGGTTCAGCTGTTTGTTTACACTTAAATCAGAAGGTGTTGTATTCTTTTCCACTTCAGTTACTGAGATAGAAAGCATTTCTGGTGATTACTCCATGCTTCCTGTTATTTTTAATCAACACATTGACCTCTTCTTGCCCCCAGGGGAATTATTGTTTAAATAATAATACTGACATAAAATTAGACATAAAGTACTGATAATCTAACATACCACAATCCCAAATCAGAAAAAAAAAAGTTGGGACGGTATGCAGAATGCTTTTTTTCAAAGATAAAGATATGCTCTATACTCTTTATTTATATTAAAATATTATTTGTATTAAGTGCGGTAGTTTTTAAACAAACTGTTATAATTATTATCAATATATAAATATCCTTTCCTGCATTTTAAATCTGCAACACATTCCATGTGAGGACTAGTAATGAGGCAAAAAACACAACTAAATAAAATGTGATTTCAAACAGGAGATTGTAAACAGGATTGCCAGTTAAAAAATGCATAAGAACATTATTGAATTGTATAAAAATGTTTGGAAGAAATTTGCATATTCAGTCCTAATGATTTCTGATTTGGCTTGTTTTGCATTGTCTTGTTGAAAAATGCATGGATGTCCTTGGAAAAGATGCCACCTTAAAGGCAGAACATTAATGTTCCCATCATGGAAGTGTAAATGACCTTTTCCAAGGGCACGGACACAACCCATACCATGGCAGACACTAGCTTTGGGACTTTTTGATGATACCAGTCTGGATGGTGCTATTCGTTTTTCACCTTGGGCACACAGCCTGCATTTCTTAAAAAAACATCTGGAATTTGTCTGATCACACACAATTATTAACATCTTATTTCATATTTTAGCCTTTCACAAAGACTGATTTTGTCAAATCAAGTCATTTGTTGCCATCACTTGTTTGAAATAACATTCAAACATTGTTTTTACCTCATTACTAACACTAAATTGCCATGTGCAAACTTGTCTTGGAATGTGTTACAGGCCTGAAATGCATGTACACTGACAAATGAAATGAACCTAATAGTTAGAACTGTTGCATCACAGTGAGAAGGTCCTATACTAAATCCCAGGTGGAGTGGTTTGGGTTCTGTATGCCCTCCCCATGTCTGTGTGGGTCCTGCATTTTTTGTTTCCTCCCACAGTCTATAGCCATGTATGTCAGGTTGATTGGTGTCTCTAAATTGTCCATAGATTGTGCCCTACGATGGATCGGCAAGCCATCCAGGATTGTTCCTGCCTTGCACCTTGGCCACCAGCTAGGAACCAGCTTTACCATGATTCCAATCAGGATTAAACGTTGAGGAAAATGAATGAATGAATGTGAAAAAAACATAAAATTTTGTGGGATTATATGGTCTTCAATGAAATACAAGTCAACATAAATAAGACATTGCTTTTTTGTTTGTTTTTAAATTGCACTTTCCATACCATGCCAACATATTCTGATTTTTGTGAAACTGTACATAGCCAGCTTTGATGTAATCCTTTTCCCAAAAAATAACACATCCCAAAAGACTATCATCTTTTTTGAACAGATCTTTGAGCTAATGCTTATTCAAAAGACAGGATCTGTGTAGTGAGCACAATGTTTGTGTTTTTCATCACAAACCAATAATTGCTCTCTAATTGGGGCTCTTTTGAGGTCTTTCATTAGAAACACCAACAGCAGCAATTAGTATTAACATAAAAGACACAGCTTTAATATTCATCAGGCAGTATAAAAAGTACTTAAAAACCACCAGGGATCTGGATATATGTACATTTACGCACTAACTGGGCTGCAATCAGGGACGTCGCTTGACCTTGTTTTCTTTGGGACAGGCAGTTATGCATTTAAATCATCAAAATAGTTTCTCATTTATTCTTCTAGCCTCAGTAAAGGTTTAGCTCCCTTATTCATAAATATGTAGCGATATCCCTGCCATGTGAGATGATTATATTAATTGCTGATTTGATAAAAACTTGTTGTGCTCCTTGAAAAAAAACAAATGCAGCATATGTATTCGACATTAACTACAGCATTTAGATGATATGGGGAATTACACTGAAAAGAAAATTACAGGAATCAAAAAAATTACAGGACTATTTTTAAATCAGAGTATCAGCAGCATCCACTCAGTTCAACTTCTGGGATATTGATCTGGTCAGTTAAGTAGTAGGGGGGATTGTTAATCAGTTTTAGCCGATTTGGTGTTAATGAAATTAACTAGAGGAACAATAATGAGGCAGCTCTCAAAACAGGAACAGTTTAATATGTATAGGCCAATCACATTTTGTCCCTGCTCGTCTTTTCTGGTTGAATTTTTACCAGTTGCAGTTGGCTAGGGTCAGCGTCACTACTAGTACCATGGAGCGGTACTTGGACCCTACAGAGGCTGCACAGGTACTCCAATTCCTGCAGGATGGCTAATCAATATATGCCAGTTTTGCTGTCTCTCTCAGCACAGTCTTAAGATTATTGAAAAGATTCCAGGAGACAGCCAGTTACCCTATAAGGGAGCTGGACAAGGTCATAGAAAGTCCTTAACCCACCAGCAAAATCCGGTATCTGCTCTTTTGTACAAGGAGGAACAAGGATGAGCACTGTTAGAGCCCAAAATGACCTCCAGCAGGTCACTAGTGTAAATGCGTATGATCAGAAACAGGCCTCATGAAGGTGGCCTGAGGGTCTGACGTCCTGTGCTAACTGAGCTCACAACCATAGAGATTGACTGGCATTTGCCATAGAACACCATAATTGGCAGATCAGCCACTGGTGCCCTGTGCTTATCAGAGATGAGTGCAGGTTTCACCTAAGCATATGTTATAAATGTGACATGGTCAAATGAGATACTCTAGAAAACATTATGCTGTCTGCAACATAATTTAGCATGACCAGCTTGGTGGTTGGTCAGTGATGGTCTGGGGAGGCATATCCCTGGAAAGATGCACAGACACACTAGACAGCACCCTGACTACTACAAGGTATCAGGATAAAATCCTTGGATATGTATATTCCATGCCTGTATATCCTGTTAGCAGTAACAGATTACTAGATTACAAGACATGCTTAAATACGTCTAGCCATATCATGTATATTGGACATAGATTACATTTCCAAATATTATCCTAATAATGCTCTTAATAATGAGGTAGAGCTGGACTAAATAAATACAGTATAACAAATCAGTACTTTTTTATTATGTACTTAATTGTATCTGTTTACAAGTAATTATTTTAAAATAAACTATAGATTTGCTTTTCTTCCATGTGCCTGTGATTTACAATGTATTGAACTGTGAGAAGAAACAGGAGTAAACCCAAACCCACGCACACAAGGGGAGGGCATGCAGACTCCACACAGACAGTGCCCTCCATCCTGGGATTGATCCCAGGACCTTCTTGCTGTGAGGCAGCGGGGCTACTGTGCAGTCACATAGTGAAGACGATAAAAGTTGATATGGCTGTTAATATACACAGTTACTATACACTGCTCACAAACTTAAGGGGATAATTCAAAACGAATACACAGCGATTAAAAGCATTAAGAAGCATTTGATTTTTTTTTTTCCTGTGAGTTTTACACAACACATGACAGGTGGGTTTGAATTACTGACCCGTGGTATATGACGCCACCTGCTGGTAACGTGAATTAACAATGACTACACTATTTATTATTATGATGATTATGTAGAAAATGTTATTGATATTATAAATAATAATATAATATTAATAACAACAACAACAATTACTTATTTTATAAATTATAATCTAAGCGAAAACAACATCTGAAAGAAACGGATTTATGTCAGAAAAAGGTTGGAAACTCCACCTTAAACATGCAGAATTCATTATATTTAATGACTTTCACTGCAGACAGTACCAACCTGAGACAGTTCATTTGTTAATATACAACCAGTTCTGTATTTCAAGTTAGCAATTAGGTAAAAAATGATGGGATTTAAAACAGGCAACTGTAACGATAATTTGGTAGAAAAGAATTAAAAACAAAAGACAGTCTTTGAGAGGCCAAAGATGGGCAGAGGAATAATTACATGGGAAAGTTATTAAAATGGTTAAATATAATCTTAGAAAAGATTGTAATCATAGAAAGATTGGAAGGTGTTTCTTCCTATGTGTTGCGTAATATCATTCATTAACATCCAGTCCCTCAGAAAACACTGCATCAATTCATGATCATGATCAACTGCATGATTCATCATCAGTGGAGACAACCTCTTGGGCAAGGGAATGCTTTGACAAACCTCTGTTAAGTACTACAATACAGACTAACATTTATAAAGGCCACATAAAACTTTATTATGCACCAGAGATGTTCAAAAGTCCAAGTCAAGTCACGAGTCAATACAACATATTTAAGTGTATGATTAAAAAAAAATTAAAAAAAAATAATTTTATATATATATATATATATACACAC
>JAUZST010003229.1:0-17326 GCA_034779995.1 Parotocinclus haroldoi | reverse complement strand
AGACAGCAGATTTGAGTTATCTGCAGTCACTGGGCGCTGTTGTACGATTGATACAGTGAAACAGTGTTTCATTTGAGAAGGGCAGCGCAAGCAAATGCATCTCGAATCATACAAGCCCTAGTAAGTGTGATGAGTGACGAACTAACGACAAGCGCCAAAATAGTTTATTCTAGTCAAAATGTGTCAAGAACCATATTCAACAAGAGAAATACCTGTACAAATAAATGATGCATTAAGATTTTCATTTGTCATTATTTCTCTGTGTATCGTTTGTACAAGATCAACAATTATGTACAAATGTAGAGGTTCACTTAAAATTAAGATTTTAAGATAATAAGATTTAACACATCTTAAAGTAATAAAAAACAAATTTGAAATGCCAGAACAGAAAATGGGGTATTTAATATAAATATTGCATAAATAATTAAAGAAATGTACAGGATCTATATAGTCTATATCAGTACACTACTGTATCCTATATAGCATTGCTAATTATGGTATATAATATGGCGTGCATAACGTGCAGTTTCACAGAACAATGTTGTGGACATGCATATTAACATTCAGTGCCTAGGGCTGGGTGTTTACATTTACATTTGTGTATTTTATTTCTATTTATTTGTCCATAGGTCACACATGTTCAAAATGGACCATAACATTTTAATATGGGTACAAGATATCTTAATAATTAGAACTGCGATGATAAAGCTTATGAGTGGAATGCTTGATTCGTCAGTCTGATGTGATAGTGGTGACGCAGCATTTAAGGAATTGGACCAAAAAATCAGGGGTGGCAGGCTGCCACTGTTGACCCTCAACCGGTAGTTGCTTGGACAATTGCTTCTAACTTTGTTGTTGGTCATCAAAAAATGCACTGCTTCAAAATATCTGCAGAAGACAAATGAACACAGTTCAAATAACATCCTGTTGCCTATGTAGGTGCTCCACATGCACTTAACATATAAACTGCTATAAACCTGATCGTTGTAAAAAACACTTGTTTGTCTTTTCCGTTTAAATGTGGCTGTACACTGATTTAAAACAAATCCAAATCAATTTACAAAGCAAGATAGATAAGAAATGCATCAAAGATTACAACAATATATAAAAAAAGAAAAGAAAATTCAATATTAATGAAAGGTTTTGTTGGATCTGCTACTCATGTTGGGCGTAGACATCATTCTAACTGTCTAGGATCACCCAAACAGGCACTACTGCCAGACAGTGGGCATTCTGTATATCCAAACCAAAATTTGCTCACATAATTGTTCATATATTGTACACATTTTTTTTTCACACGCTTAAAGGCCTTGGACTTCACCTAAAATTTGAATGGAATGCTGGAATTGACCCTTCTCTGTATTAAAATATGCATATTTAAGAATTCAGCATTGTTGCCCACCAAAAGATGTAGTCGTAGTAACGCCAACGTTGAAAGTTGCTTTGGACAAGAATACATTCTGCTAAATGCTGCCATTGTTGTAACATAGTCCTAGTTTGGAATGAAAGCTCTTGTGATTATATGTGTTTGCATCCTGTCATGTTACTTTTAGCCAGGCTCCAGTCTGCTATATTAAAATACTCTCTAGTGTGAAGGAAAGCCATGGCCACTGCCTTTCTTGTATAATTTGCACACACCCATATGCTTACAGTATAATTGTCAGTGCCTAAATGTATTTATACTGGTTTGTAAACATTCTAAGATTAATGTATCTCATATTTGGTGTGCACAGACTAAACCCATAATGCAAATTTACCCATGATACACCCAAATGTACACATAATGTTGTCCCACTAAAATATCTCCATATTGTATTTTTCCTGTGTTTTGTCTGCAGAGTGAGGACTCGGATGAGGACGACCTGCTGGCCATCAGCAACAGATGGACATTTGAGTGGAGCAGCCGTCGTTGGTCTCGGCTACAGGACGTTGGCCTGATCCTGGGGGCAGCAGGTCGGAGGAGAACCGTGAGCAGTGAGAGTGTCCTGACTGACCTGAGTGAGCCAGAGATCTGCTCACTGCACAGTGAGGACTCACTGTCTGTCATGCCTGACTCTGCTTCCCTCAGCCCGCTGAGCGCACCACCTTTCCATGACCTGCCTCACTATAGCACTCTTCCATGCAAGAACAAAAGGCATGGCCGCACACGAGCCAAGGACTTCCTGCGTCGGATGGAGACTCTGGGCCGCTCGTGGACATTGTCACGGGCCTGTCCTGATCGTCGATCTATGATGATCAGTGGCCCGGTCTTGCAGAGTGACCCGGAGGCTCTGAAATCACTGCACTGCATCCAGATTGTCAATGGAGAGCCATTGCATTCTGAAGACACACCCAGTTCTAGCAAGTGCCAAACTGCTTGCACCAGCAGAGAGGAAACCAGCCAATCAGAGACCAGCGAAAGCATCAAGAGTACACCTAACATGAAGGAGCACACTCCAAAAGTTCACAATACGAGAAAGTATGCTGGAACTTATCTGGATAACTTTAACATGCTCTCACAGGCCACCCAGAGGAAGAGATCTGCAGAACAACATCACAGGAATGAGTTTCGCTCCTACGAAGATTTGGTGGTGCACATCCCAAAGGATCACAAGCCAGGCACTTTTCCTAAGGCGCTATCCATTGAGAGTTTGACTCCTGCCAGTGGAGACACAGGGAAGTGGAGGCTTCAAGATTCAGATCAACATCAGCATTCTAAGAACAGGAAGTGGACAGGGCGAGAAAATCACTCGATTAAACGCTGCTGCCCACAAAGCAGCCGGATCAGCATTTACGATAATGTGCCTGGCTCCCACCTGTATGCCAGCACTGGAGATCTAATGGACCTGGAGAAAGAAGAAGACCTTTTTCCACACTTGGATGACATCCTGCAGCATGTGAATGGCCTACAGCATATTGTGGATAACTGGTCCAAAACAGTGCTTCCTGAGATCGAAGGCGACTGTGACCAGAGTCAGGGTCATGGAATGATGAACGCTCAGTCTTCCAGTCAAATAACATTGGACTTTGAAGGAACCTCTATGAACACACCCAGTGATGGAGACAGAGATGGAGTGTCACTTAATGAAACGGATGTTTCAAGCACACGAGAACGACGGGATTCAGGGGTGGGGGCATCACTTACACGCCCTCGGTGAGTTCAGTTAATGTGGTTGAATGAACAGAATTTGCTTTAATTTGGCAGGTTAATTCTCAGTGGTTTATTTCCTGGACTAACTGTAGTCCAACTCACAATTTACTCAGAAGCACAGAAGTACTTAATCTGATGCTAATCTATGGGAGTGCATATAAAACAATTACATTCATATTTCATACTACCATAACCACTACTACTATGAATTCTACAACTATAACTTATAACAGGATGGAAAATGCATATAAAACCCCCATTATTTCTAACACTTACTTTGACTTGTATTTAATTGCAGTCACTATTAACATGATATATTTAATGTTTTGTCTGGTCACCTTTATTTCATTTGTTAATAAACTTCCATTCCTGCATTCCAGACCTGCAAATCATTCTTAAAAAATAGTAGGGACAGGGAAATTTAGAGGTAGTGCACTGCATCAAGAACCACCATTTAACAATATCTGATATAACCATACATGCAAAGGATTACTTTGGCAAACCTTTATCAAACACTACAATACAAAGTTCCATTTAGAAAAATGCCATTTAGAACTTTACTGTGCAAAAAAAAATAAACCTCATGTTAACCATGTCCAGAACCATGCCTGTGGCATCTAGGATGGAGAATCGCACGATGAAAACTTATTTTAAAAACGCTGTGTTCTCAAGTGCAAGATGAAAAGGACCATCCAGACTCTAGGGTCTATGGTATGGGGCTGTGTTAGCACCCTTTTGAGATGGCATTAGTGCAGTGAAGTACATTGAGATTTTAGACATATATACACTACTGACAATTAGGGCATATTTCAAAATCAATATGGAATGAGAAACATTTCATTAAACAAAATCATCAAAACTAAAGAAGTCAAAGAAAGTTGTTTGATTACTAAAATGAGATGCAAACGAGAGTGTTACACATTGACTGTTCAGTAGGAAGTATGATCACCCAAGATTGCCAAAACACACTGACAGTGATGTAGCATGGATCAGATTGTCCAATAGTTCTTGTTGGATCCTCTGGCACCTCTGTTCCAGGGCAACTTCATTGGACAGATTGCCAGAGGTCTTTCCAGTACATTCCAAGCACGTTCAATGGAATTAAGGTCTGGAGAAAATGAAGACCAGTCCATGTGTTTGACTTCTGCCTCCTGAAGCATGCTATTGACGAGATGCACACGGTGGGGTCTTGCATTATGATCCATATATGGTCCATATATGGTCCAATAAAGTTGTTTCCAACTGCTCTAACATAGGGTACCACTGTAGGGTGCAGGACCTCATCTCTGATGATGTAGAGTTCGGTACGACCACCAATGCTGATGCCAGCCCTAACTATGATTCCACTACCATCAAAGTCCCTTTCTTGCAGAAAACATGGATTCTCCCATGTTCCAAATCAGGACATGATGATTGTCAGGTTGTAAACTGAACCATGACTCATCAGAGAAGAGGACAGTTGTCCACTCATCACAGGTTCAATGACGATGCTCATCAGCCCTCCTCCTACAGGTTCTACAGTGTTCAGCAGATAATGGAATGCACACCATTGGTCACCGGGCATGCAGTACAACACAACAGAGCTGATTTCGTATGGTTTGGGTTCATATCTGTCTTCCAGTGGCAGCAAAAAAAACTGTCCCTGCCACGCTATTAAATTGTTGATCCTTCCTACCAATAAGGTGAAGTAGCAGTCATTTCCTGCTGTTGTGCCAGATGAGCAACCCTCTAGTCTCTTGGAAACAATTCCACAGTCTGCTAATCATGCGTTGGGATGTTCCAAGTGATGTTGCCACTGTTGTCTGTGTTTGACCAGCTTCAAGACGTCCTATAGTTCTCCAAGCTTCATATTTAGGCAAATTATGTTACAGATCAAGGGCTGAGAAATTGCAAGATGTGCACTTTCAAGATATGGAAACATTCAGCACTCAAAAGCTGTTTTTGCATCTAGTTTGCATTATAGAACAACTTTCTTTGAATTGTCATTTGCTTTTTTGATGTATATTCATGTTGATTCATTTTGAACTATCCCTTGTGTATATGTACATCTGACGTCTTTATGATGTCAGGTTTTCCAGGAATGTCCTTGCATACACCTGAAATACTAAATTGCTTCGTATCCTCTGTGCCAAAATGTCTGCTTAGTGTGGTGAAAGGACCAGCAACATTACAAAGTGGTTAATGCTTTTACCACTTTGTTGGAGTGTGTTGCAGTCCTGAAATGCAGAAATGTTTATTAACAAATGAAATGAAGGTGACCAGACAAAACATGAAATAGGTTCATTCTGTCTGCAATTAAATAAAAGCCAAAGTAAATGTAAGAAAAACAATGCGTGTTTTTAATATGCTTTTCCCCACACTATAACAGTTCTTCTAATTTTGGGTTCCCTCTATTATAAGTTCTACTACTGCTTCTACTAGCTCTACCACTATGATGATTACTACTTACTACCCTATGCTTCAGTTACATTGTTTATATTATTCTTTCTTATGTGAAAGTAGCTTTACTTCTAGAATAAATTTGCCATTCATTTAGGGTTAGTAACTTTAATTTAATTTACTTACATTTTGATTTAAGTTTGGTTTACTTTTAAAATAGTAATATTTAAATATTAAATATTTAAAATAATAATGCACTTGCTATATTTTTTACTAATAATTACAAATGTAAAACATATTTTTAATCGCTTTAAATGGCTTTGTGATTTTGAAAAATCTGTTTACCAAATATTTTATAAGTAATTAATAGCTTTTCAAAATAAAACCAAGAAAAATGACAATTCTGATTCACATTAATGCAACGTGTAATATATTATTATCCAATTTAGTATTTTGATTTTATTCTTCTTCCTCCAAATTGTTATCCCCTAGCTAGTTTATTTTGACACCGTTCTAACTTAAGATTGTTCTGTATGACCAAGCAATGAGTAATTGGAAAGTATATGGCTTTTTGATTGGTGCTCTGGTGTCTCTATACTAATCAGTTTTGGTACTGTGGATTTGAATTCAAATGTACATGTAGGGTTAATGTATGTAAACTGAGCTGTCATATTTATTATAAAATGTCTTCCTTCATTCTGGTCACTAGCCTCAGATGGCCCAGCTTCAGGATGTCGAAGCGCCTCAGCCAGTCAGGAGCTTCATTACAGATCTCCAGCCAATCAGCAGGTCAGCTCAGCCTCTTGCAGAAGTTCTCACTCCTGCGACTCACAGCCATAATGGAGAAATATTCAATGTCCAACAAGCATGGCTGGACTTGGTGAGTGATGTGTTGTTCACAAACTGCTACCATACATTCTATGGTACCTAATGAAATGACCCCATGAGAGGCTGGATTTTAGCAGTCTGATCCTTACATTTCTCAGCTTTCTAACTGCTGTATACATCTTTAAAGATCTGTACGTGTCCACATGAACATGGATATAATAAAAAGCACACAGATCATGTACAGTAAATTCCAGAATATTGAATCTACTACTTTTTAACTACTTTGATTTTACTCTTTTTATGGAGAAACTAACCCAAGATAACATAATGCTACATATTTGTCTCACAATCTGACAGAGATTTACTTTAAAGTATATGCCAAAAATGGCAGTGCAGTGTCAGGCTGAACACAAAGATTATTTCAGATTTGCTAGATCATGTAAGAATAGGGAAATACAGGAAAGGATAATTGCAGTTTGACCAAGAGAACCATGATATTTGTGGTTTTGGTATTTGAGAGTTTATAAGATTTGTTCAAATAGAGCTTGTTTACTGTGTTACATATCCTTTTATTTAGTTTTATAGTCTTTACATTAACCATTTTTAATAATCTCCTTATTACCTTATTATAAGCATTTAAATTAGGACATAAATAAACAAGTGACCATAATGTTTCTTAGTGGAATGTTTGATCAGGCAGGGTTTATATGCGTGATATATTTTATATTGGTCTGTCTGGGTTCCTCATGTCTAATGAGCAAACTGCACAGTTGTTTGCCATTGTAAGTTAGTGCCTTCTCAGTATGTGACAGAGCAATGAAAGAAAATGTGTGTGAACGAGAAGGAACAGAGAGAATACTGGGTTAAAAATAAATACAGGTATGTACAGTTTAATGATCACATTACTTCCTTAACCAGACATTACCATAGTGACATAGTCTTGTTATGCTACTGTAATGTCAAAATACATGTATTTATTATAAACTGTGTGCTAATAAAATGAAAATGTGTCAGAAATGCTAATGCCATCACATATTTAATTTATGGAATTTCACGATAATTATAGAAAATACATTAATGTAATCTTACAGCCCTGCATAGGGGAATTCCATCAGAGACACTTTTGACAAATGACACTTTTGTTTTGACAGAATCTTTTTTATTTCAACACAGAATATCAGCCAGTGATCAGAGTATCAGACGTGAATGTCAACCAGTTTCTATAGTTGTAGGTTAGAGAGAATATACAAGTAGTGGGAGGACAAACAAACAAATCCTACTTACAATACGACAGGCACATTCGCTTACAAACGGCATTTACAGCTTGTTACAAACAAGTAAAAAAAAAACAACTTGGACATTCGAGTTGACATGAGTTGACGATCAAGCATGAACACAACCGGTAACGTATTAACACACTTACACACACAAATGGATGATGGACACCTGCACTTGGATTGGGTCTGTTGTTATAAAATTCACTCCAGGATAGTGCAGTTCTAGTTTTTCTGCAGATATCCGTAGTCTTATTAATCTTGAGGTCTGTCACATTGTCTCCATCTCTTAGGTCAGTGCCAAAGTTTATGAAGCGCATGAAGGGACCAGAGAACAGGGATAAAAATGTGTTTGGTGTACCTCTGATTGTGCATGTGCAGCACTATGGTCAGCCCCTGCCCCTCTGTCTGCAGCTGGCGCTGCGCTACCTGCGCAGCCAGTGCCTCGACCAGGTCAGTCACCACACCCCAGTTTGCCCACATTGCAAATCTTTATTGGCAAAAATGTACATAAATTACATTTAGTTTTATCTTATATATATATATATATATGTATGTATGTATATATAATATCTTTTTAAGTAATTCACATTTTCTCCAGTGAATGTGTTAATTTCATTCTAAATTCAAAGTGTTTTTTGACAAACTTGCAGCACTCTATAGCAGACAAAGCCACATCCACCCCTTTAACATGCACTCCCCAAATGGGGGTCTGGGCCCCAGGTTGGGAATCATAACTCTAAGCTACTGCATGTTGATGAAGGACTAAGGACTAATTACCTGTGTGTACTTAGACACAGGACAGGCCACAGAACCCCATGACCTTACAGGTCTAGATTCAGGTTTTACATTTCCAATCTATTGTGCAGCAATCATATGAAATCCTTTGTGATTATGATTACTGCCAGTTTATAAAATGCATTATATTCAGGCTATTTTGTCAGGTAATCCTGGGATGACGTGATTAATTTAAGGTTTAACTGTGAGCTTATCTGCTCTGATGTCAGGTGGGGCTTTTCCGTAAGTCTGGTGTGAAGTCTCGGATACAGGCTCTGAGGCAGATGTGTGAGAACTCTCCAGAGTGTGTGGACTATGAAGATCAGTGTGCATATGATGTGGCAGACATGGTGAAACAGTTCTTCAGAGACCTTCAAGAGCCGCTGCTCACCAGCAAACTTGGGGAGACCTTCCTCCATATTTACCAGCGTAAGTGCAAACACACAGACAGTTCTCTCACAGGTGTGGCATATAATGATGCTCATTAGATTAGCTTATCTGTATGCTCATCGTCCTAATCGGGGTCTCCGACTGACTGCAGATTTAAGTAACCGATTTGAGTGGGAAAATGCTCGCATCCGATGGTGTATGGCACGTTGGAGGGGCGTTCTCTTCACGTATCAATCCCAGTTTTCACTGTACAGGGCAGATGGCAGACTGTGTGTATGATGTTGTTTGGGTGAGCGCTTTTCTGTTATCAGTGTTGTGAATCGACTGCTGTGGTGGCGGTGGGGTTATGGTATGGGTAGGCTTATGTTATAGACAACGACACAGGACGCAGGTTCATTTTATTGATGGCATTTTGAATGCTCAGAGATGTCGTGATGAGATCTTTAGGCCCATTGTTGTGCAGTTCGTCTATGACCATCACCTCATGTTGCAGCATGATAATGCACTGCTCCATGTTGGAAGATTCTGTACACAATTCCTGTGTGAAGCTGAAAACAGCCGAGTTCTGTCAAATGCCGGAATATGTACTGGACATGTCACCCAGTGAGCATGTTTGGGATGCTCTGGATCGGTGTATATAACAGCATGCTCCAGTTCCTGAAAATATCCAGCAACTTCACACCATTAAAAAAGTGGACCAACATTCCACAGTTGTGTACTAACCAGGTATAAGTGCTAAGCAATGCAGGATGTTTTCAAATAATTTGGGTGCTCTTTTTCTTTCTCTCTCTGTCTCTCTCTGTGTTGCTGTCTCTCTCTCGCACTCAATCTCTATCTCTCACTCTCTTTGTAGACGTCTCTAAAGAGCAGCGCCTGCAGGCAGTTCAGGCAGCTATCATGCTGATGGCAGACGAGAACAGAGAAGTGCTACAGACCCTGCTGTGCTTCCTAAGCGATGTCACTTCCTCGGTAGACGAGAACCAGATGACACCAATGAATCTGGCTGTCTGTCTTGCACCTTCACTCTTTCATTTAAACATCATGAAAAATGACAACTATTCACCAAGGTAACACATATGCTGTCAAATATTCTCTCCCTCTCTCTCTCTCTCTCTCTCTCTTCTGCTTTCTTTCTCTTACTCTCTCTACCTCTCTCTTTCTCTCTCTCTTTTTCTCTCTCTCTCTCTCGCTCTCTCTGACGCTGTTAAGCATGTGACATTGCGCTGCCATTCGGACCCTACAGCATTCATTAGAAGTGTGAAGTATTTTACGAGCTCATACATATATCTCTGACGTTTCTCTGCGTTTTAATGGAGTCTTGAGGAATCAAAGCAAATATGTAATGATCAGTGAGATTGCCCATCTGTTTTCTATTCTCCTCTATGTCTTTCTGTGACATGTAGAGTGCTTAGTGGTCATATATAAAGTAAGCAGAGTTAAATAAATAGACTGTTGCTGACATGTTCTCAAAGCAAAACCAAATCTAATCTAATGCAAGTAACAAATCTCAAGTAGACCCTAAAAAAGCCTCACTCATAACAAGGTTCATAACAAGGTGGAGCACACATACACATATACTGCACAGCGTCTGAGGTAAGGAGAGGCATCGGCGCAGAGAAAATATAGGAAAAAATAGAAAATTCATATATGCTGGTTAATGTCGATATGAAAGAAATCAGTGTACTTCAATATTTGGTTATTTAATAAATAACCCGTACACTTCAGTTTCTCTGTGCAACAAATCCAGAAATGTCATCGCTCCTAAATATTTCACAGTCAACTGTCAGCTGTATTATTAGAAAATTGAAGTGTTTGGGAACGACAGCATCTCAGCCATGAAGTGGTAGGCAAGGTAAATTGATGGAGCGGGGTCAGCGGATTCTTTAGTGCGAAAAGGTCGCCGACTTTCTGCAGAGTCAATCACTACAGACCTCCAAACTTCATGTGGCCTTCAGATTAGCTCAAGAACAGTGCGCAGAGAGCTTCATGGAATGGGTTTCCATGGTCACGCAGCTGCATCCAAGCCATACATCACCAAGTGCAATGCAAAGCGCTGGATGCAGTGGAGGCGTGTTCTCTGGAGTGACAAATCACGCTTCTTCATCTGGCAATCTGATGGACGAGTCTAGGTTTGGCAGTTGCCAGGAGAACAGTACCTGTCTGTTTGCATTGTGCCAAGTGTAAAGTTTGGTGGAGAGGGGATTATGGTGTGGGGTTGTTCTTCATTAGCTGAGCTTGGCCTCTTAGTCCACGGTAAAGGAACTGAATGCTTCAGCGTGCCAAGAATATTTTTGTGGGAACAGTTTGGAGCCAGCCTCTTCCTCTTCCAACATGACTGTGCAACAGTGCACAATGCCAAGTCCATAAAGACATGGATGGCAGAGTCTGGTGTGGATGGACTTGACTGGCCTGCACCTCAACCTGATAGAACACCTTTGGGATGAATTAGAGCAGAGACTGAGAGCCAGGCCTTCTCGTCCAACATTTTTATGTGACCTCATAAATACGCTTCTGGAAGAATGGTCAAAAATCCCCATAAACACACTCCTAAACCTTGTGGACAGCTTCCCAGAAGAGTTCAAGCTGTTCTAGCTGCAAAGGGTGGACCAACATCATATTAAATGCTATGGATTAGAAATGGGATGTTACTTAAGCTCATATGTGAGTCAAGGCAGGTGAGCAAATACATTTGGCAATATAGTGTGTATATATAGGAATATGAATGGGAATACACAGTGTGCACAAAGTATGTGTGTGTTCCACCCCACCAGGGGTTTCTGAGTCTCTGGTGCTCCTCCTTCAACCGTTAGCAATTAAAATAACAACAGTCTTGATTTCCTTGAGCAAATACTTTTAAACAGAGTTTTCCCAAAAGTGTTTGATAGCCGTAATGTGGACACTGTGCTTAACTCCATGTCTATGGAAAAAATCCTTTGTATTTAGAAAAGGCCAAAACAAGCATGAATAAGAGGACACGGCAGCCATGTTTTTTATCCACTAGCCATTTCTGCAACAACTCTGTGCACATGCGCAGACGGAGGAAATGTCTGAAACTGGGTTATGCTACCACATGTGCTCAGAAATCCAGTGCAGTAATATTGTGCAAAATAAAATGTAGTTACTATGTTCCTCGTTACTTTTTCCAGCGTGACGACGTTATTACTCTCTGCAAAATGACTTGTGAATGAAAGCCTTATTTAAAAATAGTTTAACTTAGGATTTCCTGAAAGTGTCTGGCAAACATATGGGCGTCACATAAACATTTATTGCATGCTTTAAGAATTTTAAGACTATGCTAAGTAAGCATATGTCAAATGACATTAAATATTCAAAATAGGAATGAGGTTACTCATGTTAAAAAAAATGAAAAGATATTTTGATGTCCATGCAGTTTATCTTGAACAAAATGGAAAATACAACTTATTCATTGTTTCTTTACTATTTCTCAGATCCATTCAGCGAAAATATGCCACAGGAAGACCCGACCAAAAGGACCTAAATGAGAACCTTGCTGCCACCCAGGGACTTGCCCACATGATCGCTGAGTGCAACCGACTATTTGAGGTAAAAAATAAAATAAGATACCTATATCTGCAACAGGAATTGTGAAGTAAAAAAAAAAGATTAGATAGGTATGTACATATTTCAAAATAATGAGTATAAATAAAGTTGTTTTTGGATAAGCACTGCTGTTTGTGGCATGTGATTATGCTGATAGAATTTAATACAGGGAGGAAAATAATTATTTGCTACACTGGCGATTTTGCATGTTTTCGCAGCTACAAAGAATGGAGAGGTCTGTAATTTTTATCGTAGGTACACTTCAGTTGTAAGAAAAATTCCACAAAATCGCACTGTCCATCAACCCATCCTTTATCTTCAGCTTAATCCACATGGGGTTGTGAACCAGCCGGTGCCAACCCAGCAACTCTGGGCGCAAGGGAAGGAACACCCTAGACGGGACCCCAATCCATTGTAGGGAACACACACACACAGTCACATGCTAAGGGCCACTTTAGAGACAGCAATTAACCTAACATGTATGTCTTTGTACTGTGGGAGGAAACTGGAGTACCCGGAGTAAACCCTGAATTCTGGCTCTCGCAGACCTGTTCATTTTTCTTTAAGAAGCCCTCCTATTCTGAACTTATTATCTGTTTTAATTGCACCTGTTTGAACTCATTTGTATAAGAGCTGTCTAAGGACACCAAGGACAAAATTGTAGACCTGCACAAGGTTAGGATGAACTACAGGACAATAGGCAACAGCTTGGTGAGAAGGCAAAAACTGCAACAAGCACAAGATGACTGTCGATCTTTGGCAGTCTGGGACTCTATGCAAGATCTCACCTCGTGGGGTAAAAATGATTCTGAGGAAAGTCAGGAATCAGCCAAGAACCAAAAAAGAACTGGTAACACAGTCACAAAGAGGACCATAACACACTACATGTGTGTTACACCGTCATGGATTAACATCTTGCAGTGTTATTTGTAAAGAATTAGACCTTTATATTTGAAGAAACAAAATTAAGTAATGTCATCTGTAAAATCAGCTTAACATGTTATTAGTGGCGGAGTGCCTAAAAGTATACATAAGATTGGATAATATTTAAATGTGTTAAAGGGTTTGATCCCAGACGGAGAGGTTTTGGTCCTTTCTGTGTGGGATTTCCATGTCCATCCTGTGTCCGCATGAATTTACTACAGGCGCTCCGGCTTCCATCCACTGTCCAAAGACATTAATTTGTTCCTTAATTGTCTTATCCGTTTATCCTGGTCAGCTGGCGACACAGTTAGCTGGGTGCAAGGCAGGAACAATCCCAGACAAGGTACCAATCCATCATAGGGCACTTACACACACACTCACACACTAAGGGATACTTTGGGAACACCAGTTAACCCAACACACATATTTGGGATGTGGGAGAAAACTGCAGTACCCAGAGAAAACCCATTGCAAAAATGAGGAGAACATGCAAACTCTACACAGGCAGAGCACAGGGTTGGGATCAGTCCAGACATGCTTTAAACATGCTTTAATTGATTACACTAAAATGCCCTTAGTGTGTGAGTGTGTGTATGAGTGTGTGAGCCCTACGATGGATTGGTGCCCTGTCTGGGGTTGTTCTTGTTTTGCGCCTGGATATGCTTTGCTGCTGTATAGGCATCAGGTCTTCAACAATCCTGTCCATGATTTAAAAAGTGATTGTATTAATGAATTAGTTTTTGGGTGTTATCCCATAGACCCAGACCCAAAAACGAATCCACAGTGACTCAAGGAACTCCTGAACTTGAACAGTGGAAACTTTCTAGAGATACAGAACATGGAGAGACTGGAACGGAATTTGATTTTGAGATACCAGAGGGTTGAGTTCTAGTGCCAACTGTTTGTCTATATTTGCAGCTCACCTCACCAGGGACTGAGTCAAGTCTGTGCTAGCATACTAAGGGTGCCCCTGTGTTTCAGGAGTAAGATTTCTTTATATAAAGAGCATTCCAGTTATCCACAATAAAAAGGCTTTATGTAAATACACTAGGGTACATGAACACAAGATATAAAGTAACCCAGATATTGTAATCATAAAAAGAAACCCATACAAACTGGGAGGAGTAGTACAATCCTGTACTTCTCTACAGGTCCCTCAGGAAATGATAACTCAGGTGAGGAACTCATATGTGGGAGCAGAGCTACTAGCGCCCCCTTTGGACAAGCTGTCCAAACTGCAACAGTCTCACGAGGAAGATGATGAAGAGGAGGACGTCTCCTATCGTAGCCACTTGGAAGGGTTGATCCAGAATTTGTTAAAAGAGGCAAGAGACAAGACTAAGTGCTGGGTGAGCCGTTCCAGTATTGACAACGTGGAGCTCTCATTCAAAAAGGTGAGACCACTCAATTTTAATCAAATTAATTCAAATTCATTTCAATATTCAAATTTTCATTGAATTGTTTGAAAACAGATGTGTTGCCTTTACACAGATAATCATCATAAAAGCATCATAAAATCATTTTCCACAGGATGAGGCTTTTTCTCTTTTATCCTTTAAAAACAATAATTTTGCTCTGTAAAGTTCAGAAGCGATTGCACACAGTTTTACACGTGTTGATTATTATTCAAATGTTGATCTTTATTTGAAACTAAGTGCATTTAGCAACTAAAATACATTTATTATCGAATTAAATTGAATTATTATGAAATGCATTTTAATTATGTAGTGAGTGTATCCCTTTTGTAAAGTAAATTATTATTATTATTTTGATCTTTTTGTGTAATGGATATAAGCAAACATCAAGCTGTTCTGTTACTGATATACCCACACATACATCTCTTTCAGGTGGGCGATGGCATTCCACTGAGGAGGTGGCGTGTCTCGGTTGAGGTGGAAGCTCCACCAGCTGTATTGCTAAACCGAGTGCTGCGAGAGCGCCACCTGTGGGACAGTGACCTCCTGCAGGGGAAAGTTCTGGAAACGCTGGAAAAGCAGACTGAAGTGTACCAGTACGCCCTCAACAGTATGGCCCCTCACCCAAGCAGAGACTTTGTTGTGCTCAGGTAATACACACCTGTGCATTTTGCATGATATTTTGTCTCAGTTATCCTCTACTGATGAACAATAATTAATGATTAAAATAATAAGAATAATAATAAAAATAATAATAATAACAATTTTGACTAGGTATGAAAAACACATTTACTTATTATTTATTTATTTATTTTATTAATTATTCAACTTTTTAAACCATATTATGTCAAATGAGCATCTAGAATAATTTATATTTTATTCTGACATGATTTACACGTACAGTGAGTGCCGATATCCCAGAGCACTAGTGAAAATGCATTTACAACATTTAAGAAAGAATGTTTTTTCAATACAAATATAATGACCCAAAACACACATCTCATCAACTTTGCAACAAGTACACTACTCATTTTTTATTAAGAGATATTTCATTTGTAAGTGTTCCATAATTTTTGTGAGCAGTATACTTCAAGATCAACAACGATCAAGGAGTGCGTACTGTTAGGTACTTTGCTTCACAGTCATCTAACCTAAACCTAATCAAGCATTTACGAGGACACTCGTATACTGAGAAACGCAAACACGTTACATCACACAACTAGCTCTTTGGGACATTGGGTCATCAGATTTTGCACAAACTTGTAAAGTCCATGCCAGAAAAACACTATATTAAAATGTAAACAAAAGCATTTTGACTTGTTACCAAGCAATGTCGTGTTACCAAGAATCCCCCGGGTAAAAGATGGTAGATGGAAATATTTTATTTTCAAGTTTTTGAACTAGCATTAATAAGAATGCAAGCTAAAATGGTTAGCTCTCTGTATCTTTAGGACAGTGTTCTGTACTTCTGGTCACTAAGCTGTAAAAAAAGGTTAATTTATAGAACGGAATACCTCATGATATTAATTGTTTTTTTTTCTGTATAGGACATGGCAGGTGGACTTACCAAACGGTGTGTGTGTGTTGGTGTCAGTTTCTATTGATCATGATGACAGTGCACCAATGGGAGGAGTCCGAGGTATTGTTCTGGAGTCACATTACCTGCTGGAGCCGTGTGGTTCTGGAAAGTCCAGACTCACACATATCTGTAGAGTGGATCTCAGGTAGGTTTATATTTAGCTTTATATTTAAAAATAAAATGCATGTCAGACAATAAACATGCGTGGGTGCCACAGTCAACTTCAACTATTGAAATCATTCTTGTTTGTGTGTTATGGTGCAGGGGCAGGTCTCCTGAGTGGTATAATAAAGCTTTTGGCCATCTCTGTGCTGCAGAGGCAGCTCGCATTCGCAACTCCTTCCAGTCACTGGACACAGAGGGACCCGAGACCAAGATCTGAGTTGGACAATGGAGCCCAGATAGCAGAACAAAATCAGGGTTAGACCAGGGTATGGATCAGGGCTCAGGCATTAAGAAAGTTTGTTTGTTATTAAGTAAGTTGGAAAGTGGGTGAGTGTGAAGTAGAAATGAGTAATAAAAGTATATGCAGACGTAAAGGTTTATAGTCAGCCAGGTCATTTTAAATGTCTGATAGTATGAAGGCCAGGCCGCCAAGATCCTAATGTAATTCTGAAGACATTTTCCATAATATGGGGCTATGCAACATAAATAATAAGAGAATTCTGTGGTGTATATGTATTTATCTATGTTTCCCTGCTGACATTATTAGTTTGACCATTTCTTATCATATGGTGCAATCATTTAAATTACTGCATTAACTAATGGTACTTGCACACAAAGTTAATGAACAGTTCACTCACTGAGAATTTGGGAGCCTCCAGATAATAAGTGGTGAAACATCTTCAAAATTATACAACAGTACAAGAATTATTGGCATACTATTAGACATGTACAGTGAAACCTCAGAATTTGTTCCGGAAGGCCATTCGAATTGCATTTGTAGACTGTTATATTTATACATAGCATAATAATAAAAGAATATAATGTTCATATATATATATATATATATATATATATATATATATTTTTTTTTTTTTTTTTTTTTTTTTTTTTTTTTTTTTTTTTT
>JAUZST010003228.1:0-43239 GCA_034779995.1 Parotocinclus haroldoi | reverse complement strand
TGTGTGTGTGTGTGTGTGTGTGTGTGTGTGTGTGTGTGTGTGTGTGTGTGTGTGTGTGTGTCTGTGTGTTTGTGTGTCTAAATTAAGCACACACTGTTAAATTGTCATTAGTAATCTTATCTTATCTGACCCATAAGGGTTTGAGCTCAGCTAATCAAAAACCCATTTGTAGATTAAAAAAAACGTAATATAAAATTGATAAACGATAAGAGAGATTCTATTTATATACACAATATATAAAGTATTTCTGATATATGATAAATGAAATAACTGCTCAGGATCTGTACACTAATTTAATCAGGACTTAAAGCCTGACAGATCTATCAAGGGTTATTAATTGAGGATTTCAATTATAAGATATATAACACTTTCCACCAGCCGAGCTGTGCCTGATCCTAGAGATTAATATAAGATCTGGAGTATGATTCAATTCACTTCAAATTTATTTATATAAAGCGTTTTACAATGGAGGATTGTCTCAAAGCATCTTAAAAGGCCAATCCCAACGATGAGCTGTACCGCTTCAGAAGATCAAGAAAGTCTGACAGAAACTGTTTAGAGCCATTTCATTAACAGCAGTTTATTAAGAGCTCAGTCAGTATAAACATAATAAGATCAGGATTATCCACTGGATTATAACAGCGACCCCTTGTTCTTGTCCTGTGTTTCCTGGAGTTAGGAATGGAAGCCCCTCTGATTCTGATAATAAATGGAGGTTAAAAGATGACCAAAACAAAAAAATAATAATAAAATAAATAATAATCATTTGGTTACGGTTATAACATCACAGCTCTGCTCCCACTAAAGTCACCATGAGTTCCTCTAAGCCTTTAACATCCTCCATCAACTGTTCATTTTGGGATTTGGGGGAGAATCAGCAGCACCTCAGATCAACGTGCGATCCAAACACCCTGTCGTTTGATCCTGAATAAGCTTTAAAGCTGAGACTAAACGCCTGATTTAAAGTGAAGCTCTGGAAGTAAGCACTGTATTAAACGGCATCATGTAACTGATCATTAAATCACTCGACTTTCCCTACTTCTGCCAGAAGTGCCAAGCTTTTTAATGTCACAGCAACTTCTGGATTCATTCCACTGATGCTAATAAGAGATAAGAATTATGATTATTAAATAAAAATGACTGTAGAATGATCAGCTTAACATTAATTCAATCTTTTATTGCTTTATTAATTCAGATTATGGTTATGTTTAGAGTTAGCATAGAGTTACATTCCACACACTCAAAAATAAAAAAGGGGCTATCTCTGTGGTCTCAAATGATGGAGAAAGCCCCTGGCAAGGCCAACAGACAACAAAGATAAAGAGACTGGGACAGAACCATTTCAAAGGGGGCCACACTGCACTTCTCGAAATGAACTACGTTGGGCAAACCCCATCATGGTGGTGTGACTGGCAGAGTGCTCCTTTGTGGTCGTGTAGTGCAGCCCTTTTGAGATTATTTTATCACCAGTAGGTTTTGTTCCATGATTTGGTCCCAGCCCCCAGCTCTCACTCTCATTTGTTTTCCATTCAGACCCTCTTATCCAAAGCCTCTAACATCTGATACAGTCAATCAAGGGCAGCTTGAGAGTGCTGAAACTCAAACCATCAACCTTCTGGTCCCTAGTCCGGTACCTTAACCTCTGTAGCACCACTTCTTTTATGTCCTGACATTACTCCAGTTGTTGGGGTTGGGTCAGTCTGACCAGGGGTGCGAGCAGTATCTTAAAGTTTGTATGGTGATCATTTTGTTAGGTCTGATAACCACACAAAGTCACAAAGCCAGAGCTTTGACTTATGGAAAGTTCAAAACAATCATACCATAGTCTGTTATTGAACTCCATTTAATGTCACGAATTATAGTGTGAAATCCTAACTAATAATGAATCTTCAAACCAGATTTGGAATAAGGGAGAACATGTTTATTAGTTAATAGTTACAAATTTAATACTGAACTGTTGCTTTAAGGTTAGCCAGGAGAAAAAGGTTTATAAGAGTTCACGTGGGAACGAAACTCATAAACATGTGAGTATGCAGGCATTCGGCTCAATAATCAGATCTGATCACAGAACCATCAGCAGCTTTCACCTGAACATCAACAGATAATAAATCTAACCGACCTCAGCCTTCAGTCTAAAAAAGCCACCCATTAATACGGGGTCAACTGAACCTGACTTACTAAAGCCTGTAACTTTTATTTGAGAAATCCTTTAGGATCTGAAGCTTTATGTGAGCAGGGTGCAGGGTGGAGCCTCATGAAGGACAAATAGAACTTACTGAGGAACATCAAACATCTACACGGAAATATTCTTTATAAAAGACTTATTAAAAACAGCCTTTAGGCTGATATTATAAAAATAGAACAGTTACAAATCAAGTTATAATCAAGTTAACTATGTAATAATAAAAGAAATCAGCATTTAAAATGCTCTTAGGTCCATTTTACATTTTATATAGACTGATTGATTAACAATAAACAATTCATAATTAAGCTAAATTAAGCAAATGAAAGCAAAAATGAAACAAAAATACATAAAGTCTATGTAAAGTCTGTATACTTTACTTGTAATTTGTTTGAAATAGAAAATTAAATAAAACAAAAACTAAATGTACTAAATGCATTGTATTTTAACTTTCCAAAAACCTGATAAGATAAGGTAAAAGACTGCAATATTCAGGACACATTCAGAACTGTGTGTGTGTGTGTGTGTGTGTGTGTGTGTGTGTGTGTGTGTGTGTGTGTGTGTGTGTGTGTGTATAAATATATATATATATTTTTATTTTTTGTATTTTTATTTTTATTTTTTTATTTTTTTTTTTTCTCTTTTCTTCCTTTTTGTTATCCATGTCAGATCCCACAGTGGATTTTTGAGGATTAATACTCAGCCCTGCTACAGCACTAAGCAGAATTAGTTTTGTTGCTTACGGAACATGGTCATGTACTGCTTGCAGTTGAGATTCCAGTATCCCCAGTTGGTCCTGTAGCCATGCAGTGTGGCATACTCCTCATGGTTATACGCTGGCTCCGTGCCAAATGAGTCAATCACTCGGATATGACATCTATCAGAGGAAACAAAGATGAGGTGATACACGACCAATAATTTCATTCAGCTTTGGGCAGAGGGGTGTGAATGAAGGCAATGATCAGTTTTTGTAAATTGGTTTTGAGCATTCCACGTTCAGACAAGGTGGTGTCAGTAAAGTCACGATTACAGGTATTTTCTACGTCTGCATTACGCTCTGTAAAACAGGATATTAATCAAAATCGGCACGTCACCATAATCACACATTCACACAGTAGTTTGAATGATTTACACATCGTGTTTCATTGGAAACGAGAACATTATTTAAAACGCAGTATGATACCATTTAGAAATTTACGGTACTGTAACCATTTGTATATATTTTATTATCTCTTTATCATATTTTGTATCATTTAAATATTTAAAACTCTTACAAATACAGAAAACGAGAGTAGGAACAATAAAGTGTTTATTCGCTGCCTTCAAGCCTGTGTATCTCCGGTCTGTCAGTAGGCAACCAGTTTTCACTCTTACTGCTTTTCGTTGTGGATTTTTATTTCCTTTTTATTCTTAAGACACAGATGGTAAAATGAGCACAGGCTTATCAGCGGCACATACCTGTGTGTGTGTGCACGTGTGTGTGTGTGCGCGTGTGTGTGCGCGTGTGTGTGTGCGCGTGTGCGTGTGTGCGTGTGTGTGTTTATATATGTATATATATATATACTGTAGATCTGATGTTTTCCTATAGATAGATATAATACACTATTATATACATAAACACAAATCGTATTTTATAATAACATATTAAATATCTCACAATTTATCAAATGCTATTTAATGTGAAAAACATTTATTGTATGACCTCGGCTTTCTTAGTGCTTATCATTCCAACCACGTGAATTCCGATGTCACACACAGCCGACGTCCTTATCTGAGTGTGGGAGAAATGTAGTCTTGCATGCAGATTGCCCGGGAAAATTAGAAATTCAAAATTCAGAGTACGGTTTATGCTGAATGAGTATTTATGTGCACTGTCAGTTTCCACTCGCAAAGTGGGAACAACAACACACACACATACACACACACACATATATATACATATACATATACACACGTGTATTTTTGTTATATTTATCTTTTTCTGTATTTTTACACGTACTTTTATTTAACAAGGCTATAAAATAAGACAAATCATATATCTAATACTGAGATGCTGAAATACCATGATGCATCTACACATGTTCTTATGACCATGCGATTGTGTTGATTAATTTTGGAGTTAAAGCACAGCCTAACCATCAGTGAGAAAATGAAATGTGAGCTTGAATCTAAAACCTTAATGGATTTATTACGCCGTACCCATACTTTATCTTCTGGAGACATATTCTTTCTGCTCACTATCCCATTATCTCACAGACAGCCTCTAATTGACTTATCAAGAATTACAATGGCAACCATGCCGTATGCATGAAGTAGATTAGTACAAATATGATTTATTAAAAAAAAACAATGCACTGTTTATGATCACATTATTTAGAGGTACTTTGAGGATTGCTGACCAAGTGTTTTTTTTTTTTGGCTTAATGTTACTCAGTTTATTGTGTTTTTATTTAGGTCACTATGAAGTAAATTAGTGTGTGCTACAGTAGAGTTTTGCTTAGTCTATTTATTTATTTATTTAGGATTTGTGGTATTGCTGCAACCATCCCTGGGTATTTGTTTTATTATTTTATATTAATCAGATGAGGTCAAATAAGATGTCAGATAACAGATAATTATTTATTTAAAATAATACCAGTCCTAGGCTGGCCTAGATACTATTCGAATACATTCGCTCACATTTGTCAAACTCAATGGGATTTCAGTATTATAATTTTGACTGTGGGTTTTATTTCCAAAAAAAAAAAAATATATATATATATTTATATATAAAATAAAACATATATAAATATAACATAAGAAGTAGTAGAGATGTAATGACTCCTCGAGTTCACGATTCCATATTCGAAAGCATATCAATTTTAAAATGAGTCCGCTGCACATACAATAGAAGAAACAGAGGTTTAAAATTGTAAACAGGATGTTCTATTGTATCCTTACCATATTTTAAATTACAGAGTGATAACAGTTTAAAACACTGTGTTCTTTACTAGTAAAATGAGGAAAAAGAAGAATGTGTAGTCTGCAGAAATTGTTGAGGATCTCACCCAGAACAGGATACATGTTTTTGATAATGACTGCGCCCTCTGGTGTTCAAAAACACAAATGCATGAGGTCTGTAGCAAGAACACGTAATCCAACTCGACAATGTCCATTCCCCCACTTGCACCGTTACCCCTAGTAGCACTGTTTGAAAAGCAACGCTTTAGTTCTATTCGTTAATTAGTTCTGGGTCTCCGGGCGGCCACTCCCACGTGTCAAACAGCAGTATAACCGAAAAAAAAGTCTGATAGCTAACACACTAACTTGTGCTTCCTGAGGGAGAGGCCCATGTGCTGCTTCATCTGCTGCAGTCCATGGTAGTCGGTGTAGATGAGGTCAACAGGCAATGGGCCTCGCAGCGGGCAGCTTCCTCTTCCTGGGGGAACACCAAGGACCCTGAGGTACAAGAGCGTTCATGTTATAGCCTTTTTGTGCGTGTATGGAGTATCTAGTTTAAGGAACTTCTACATAACACACAGAGGAGCCTGTGATGTATTCAATTCAATTCAATTTTATTTCTATAGCGCTTTTTACAACGGAGCATTGTCTCAAAGCAGCTTTACAATCTTACATGATCTTAAAAGGCCAATCCCAAGTTGAGCAAGCCCAGGGCAACAGTGGCAAGGAAAAACTCCCTAAAGTGGTAGGAAGAAACCTCGGGAGGACCAAGACTTAACAGCGGACCCGTCCTCCATGGGCGGCCTAGGATGGAGGATTCCAGTCTTTATGGTGGGTATTAAAGAGCATGAGCAAGTTTAACATATGTTCACGTGCTCAGCAAAGGCAAATTTAAAATAACGTGGTGCTGCTGGAAGAGCTTTTCGTTGCCTCTGTCAGAGGATGTTTAGAGTGGATACTGATGCTCAGAGGCACTCACGTAGACGGGCATTAATCCTGTGAAAGAAGCACTCTGTGTCTTTTCTACATGCATATGTTTCCATCCATTTACAAATACTCCCACACACATGGAATGTGATGTAGTACTCTTCATGGATTACCTGACAGTAAAATCACTCCTCTCACTCAAGAGAGTTAGAGAGAAGCTCTGGCACATGTTTGTCTTCTCATTTTTCAGTGGAGGCAGATGGTACCAGAGAAAATACATAAACCAACACTGTGCTACTGTCTAAATGAATTCTAATCTTTCATTTGGGATTCAGGTTCTGCTGGAGGAACCGAATACGAGTGCGTTTCTCAATACAGTGGCAGTTTTCTTCTTTTCCCTCTACCAATTTGGTCTGCCCATCTCCCAGTCTCATTGCATCGCTCCGCAGAGACAGTAGTGTCAGGCAGGCAAGAGGCAGACGTCACCAAAGCTAGTGCTATTTTGTAGTAAGCGCAAGAGGATCCCTTATCCGGCTTTCCCTCCATCACACGTGGTTAGTTGTGACTATGCAGCATGGGCTGGAGTCACCGCTAGGACCCTCAAACAAAAATACACTTTATAAAGAACAATGTTGGATTGAATCGATCTGTTCCAGACCTCCAGAGAATCCAAATCTTCTGATCTGCTGAGTTTATTATACTCTATACTGTGTGATAGTGGAGCCTAGCGTTGGTCAAAATCATTAAAACAAAGCTTACTTCATAATAATCTGGTGAGTAGGTAAAAGTAAAATACTCTTTTGATGAGCGTAGGGCATTAGCCCTGTTTCTATTGTATTTGTAGCCTTCACCTTGCTTTGTCACACAATCAAGTCATTGTTTGCAAAAAGACTGCTACTTCAACAGTGCCCTAAGTTCTGGATTTCTAATTAGGAGATTCCAGATCACAGCCCTGTCTAACTTCCACCGATTGTTTTCTTAAGCAAGGCCCTTAAACCTCGACTGAAGAGCTCGGGATAAGGGTGTCATGCTGAAGCCTGAGGTACCAGCTTTTAAGAACACCGCTATGGGTCTGTGTCTCACTTAAATGCAATCAGATTGTATTAGGATTTAACTCGGTCAACAATATTGTGTGACTGTATAAATCTATTCGAGTGGATTTAAATACGTTTCAGTAAATCATATAGATTAACATCTACAGTATATAAACATGTTATTTAATGCACTATAATCTATTTATCACCAATAAAAAAAGCATGCTGTAAGCATAAGTCTTACCCTGACTGCTATAAAATACCTGACAGGTTACTTTCAAAGTCTGCTCTAATTAATCCAGATCCTGCCGTTTCTCATCGAGAGCATCCCCTGGAGGGTGCCTTCCACTGGCCAGTCAGCACTTATATAACAGAAATAATTGGCTAGCTACTCTTTGCTGAAAGTAATGAGTAAGATATTTTGTCTTGACTATTTTAATACAAATTTAATGGCATCGTTGATTCATTCATCTTTCTTAATATGGTGGAGTCTGGCTGTGTGCTGAACTTAACCTGGAAACCAATCATTCCATGGCTGATAGACCTTTAGCAAGCGATTCTAGCTGCATGTGGCTGCATGTTGTGCCAATTTTAATTACATATTAGGGCAAAACATTTACTGCTCAGGGTAGCATGTAGCGATCCCATCAAGGAGGTACCATGCCTTGCTTGTGTGTGCGTTCAAGGTGCAGCAACAGACAGGCAGCCCTGTAGGGAGTTTAGCGTTTTACCTTATTCGACAAACCAAATTCAAACAGCCATGTAACAAGAGTTGTACCTTTTGAGATGAGAAATCTCATGCCTTTAGGCCTTCTAACACCATCTGAATACTTATATATCAATATGTAACAAGAAGGCAAATATTATCAGGGTTCTTGCGTGAAAAGGTCAAAGGAAATATATTACAGGTAAGTGACATTTAATGACCATCTGATTATTTAAGACATTAAGTCTTAAAAGCCATAACAAGTTATAATGAAGTATATTATTATTACATATTTTTTAAACTCTGGTTGATGTGTCATAAGACAGCTGGACAAATTATATATTTTACATTATATATTATTTATGTCATACTTTTGACGGTTTGTTTACGTCGTTTATAATTTTTAAGTTTTTGTTTTTAGTCATTAATTTTATAAATACTGCATGGACTATTTGCGTAAGTAGGAAGTACGCCGCATTCTGTTGTCTTCCAAGAAGCCACATGAAATGGAAATGTCTTTACATTGCTAAAAGAAAATGGCGAAATGGTAAACGGTGAAAACATGCTACTGCATTGCCTTCCTTTGAGTGCACTCATTGCCTCTGTGTTGTGTGCAGCCAGCATGTTATTTATGTTTTATGTTTACATTTTGAACATTTGTATTTTGGTTCTACAGTGTGTGTGTGCGTGCGTGCGAGTGTTAATGGGTCCTTGTTTTGAACATTGTCCTATATTTGAACAGATTTATAGTGGGTTTATTGAATGTGAAGTGCAATAAGTGCGAAAGAAGACAACATTGGTGAGTAACTGAACAACCGCGGTATTGTGTATTTCCGGGAGGGAGTGAGGTGTTTCACAGTTTAGCCTTCTTTCTCTGTGCAGAAGCTTCTAATTGGGTTTTCAGTGGTATTCCTGAAGCATTTACTTATTGTCTGAGTGCAGTTTTCATGTGAAAATACCCAATATATTTACATTACAGGAGCAAGTCACAAGTCACACCCTTATCCAGAGCGACCTGCAACTGATACAACTGTACATCCAGCATCCATTACCATCGTGGTGTACGACTTTAATATAGTATCTCCTCTATATCGTTATCCACTTATGTCTTTCCCGCTTTTTCCAAGTTCCCTGTCTCACCACTAAAGAACAGATACCTGAGCTGACACTGCTGAATTCCTGATCCGCTCAGTACTGGGTTTTACGTGGCTGAATAGAGAGTAATAAAGAGTTATTTGTTAAAATGAATAGATTTTGGATTGAAGCTGTGCCACATCACACAGTGAGTGTGAATCACTAATAACGAGCAGCACGGCGCAGCACTTTGCACACTATTTAAACACTCCCAAGACTGCTGTGCTACTTGGCAGATTTAATAAGATGAGTAGACATCCCAGAGCAATTAGGAAGAATTTGAATATGCAGATACTATTGTTTAAAACATGGATAGGATTAAAGCAGAAAACACACGAATGGAAAAAAGGAAAGTCAGATTTATTTCTTTAGCGCCATCTTATTCGGGCCAATCCCAAATGAAGCAAGGGAAAGTTCACTAAGCGTTGTATAGGAGAAACCTGTACAGGATGGACCAAAACTCGAAAAGGGACCCGTCCTCCTTGGGTGGCTTAGATGCTCATTGTAGTAATTCAGTATGTAGTAATAGTAATACTAGGTAAATCATAACAGATACATAAGTAATGTATGTAAACAACATGGAGAGAGTTACTGCCCTTTGGTGTGGCCTAAGCATGGTGGGACTGGTTTCTGCTGATGAAAACCAGTAGAGTAATTCTGAAGTGTAGGAACATTTTAGTGTGTGGGGCTGGAACTGGTACCAGAACATCTGTGGATGATAGTCTTGAGGGAATATGTGTGACTTCACTTAAATTTGATTGGCTGACACTCACTTCTTCCAAATAAAATTGACTGCTCGGGGGCTGCAGGAGTCAATTACTGTTTTCAGATGCAGCTCGTGGATCAGCAAGATGATGAGAAGAAAATATGCCACTATGGATGCAGGAGCACACGTACAAGGTTCATGTCCCGCGTCTACACTAGGGATGCGCAGAAATAAAACTTTTTTTGTGGAAACCGAACCAAATGAAACACTTGGCCGGAGGTCGAATACTGGAAACGTTTTTTCTTCTTTTTACTTCGTCCCGCCAGATTAGGCGAATTATTAGAAATTATATGCGTTATTACAAATTTCAAATGCTAGTGCCCTGACAGAAGGGCTTACATTTTTCTTCATGTTCTTATATTAGGTTATGTCTACATTTAATCTGTTCTTTTTTTTATCAAAACTCCTAGTTTGTGGTATGATGTTTCCCCCCAAACAAGACTTATGGAAAGGTAAAATAGCAAAAATCAAAAACTTTGCCAGAGACAGTGACACATAATCAGTAACCAGTAACTACTCTTATTAACCAGACTTCCATTGGTTAGAAAACTTTCAGAACCCGCCCTACATAGGAAGTTCTCACTAGGTATTGAGAAATACCAGATGAATGGTATTTTCTGATAATCAAAACATCATACTTCTGTATCTTGTGTACATTCTTTTCACTGAAGACAGAAAATGCTTTATGTCACTTTTGGGCAAATGTGTTTGTTTCCCAAATATTTGGTGTATGTGTGTATGTATATATGTATATGTATATGTGTGTGTGTATATATGAGAATCCAAATTTTAAAATTTTCAAATTCAAATTAATGCCTAATCCTAAAGGGTCACTTACTTTTTGCTGTTCACAGGTATTTCATATGGCTTTGCTTTCCAAATAATGTATTTTTTTTTTAATATTTGTTTACCTGGATCTCTGTATGTACTTTTAGAGTATTATGCAGAAATATCCAGAATGCAAAAGGGTTCACAAACCTTCAAGCATTATTGTGTGATACTGCATAGCCTGGTCAAATCTCCCAATCTAAACAATGTTCTCTGTGTGTGAGTGACTGAGTGACTAAGTGGAGCTTGGAGCAATGGAAGAATGTTGTCTGATTCCATTTTCATTACCCCATATGGACATAGATCAGTAGATCAGACAGGCCACACGATTTGAACTCATTGATATATACCAACATTATTAGAAGCAATCAAAACCCGTAAATGAAATATTTAGACTGTGAACTCTTTTTTTTTAACTATGAATGTTGGAGAAAAGTGTTGGGGTCGGCAGCTTCTTTAGACAAATTTTTAATATGAGTCACTTTAGGTAGAGTTAAGGACACTGTGCGAGAGAAGAAAAGACATAAGAAAGAATGAATGAGTCACTAAAAAGCTATTAAGCTAACTGTCAATTTCAATGAGGCGTTTACACATTTGGAAATGGATACACAGATGGTGTGAAGATGTACATTCGGTGCCGTTAACAAAAAACAGAGTTTATAGATAAATCTCAAGTCAAGATGAGTGAGGGACAAGATATGACGTGCTTTCAGAAGGTATTTAAACTTTGTTAGCTTCAGTTTCTTCTTTATTTCTTTCCTCTCATGGCCGCTCCACTACATTGTTTTTTTTATTATTTTTTTTATCTCCTCGTCTCCTCTTTTTAATTCTTCACCTTGCATATCAACTACATATATTTCTTCTCTATGTCTCTCTCATTATTTTATTTCTTCTCCTTGTCTGTTCTTGCCCTCTCCATCTCCTCCTATTCTGGCTGGCATTCTATTTATTTGATATTAGACTTTGCTGTTTAGTTTGTGTTAAAAGACACATGAGAAGAACTGAATGTTCTTGGTGAAACAGATCTTGGTCAAAGAAACCTTGCAAAACATCGATGTAGAATAAAATAGACAGCAAAGTGATATAACTGGCTTGGCTCTATTTTAACTGCTGTACACCAGGAGATGATTCCACAATGCAAACAAAGTCATTAAGCCTGGTTTATTGAGACAAGCCTGGTTAATCTCATCCAATTTCGATTCCACGAAGAGGCTAAACTAAAGCCCCCTTTTGTTACTATAGCAACACGTACATTTGAGCAAACCTGCTTCGTGCCAGGCTGAAGCTGAGGCTTAGCTAAGCTTAATTAATTCCATTGGCCAAGCCACGTGACGTTGCTGGCTTGAAACCCAGGAACTATATTACGCTGAGGTACGATCCAGTAAATAGCAATGGATCCCATTACATTTAAATCATATTACTTTGCTTTTAAAGATTGGCTTAACTTTACTTAATTTCATTTCCAAAAAAAAAAAAAAAACAAACAAAAAAAAGTAGGAGTTTACATGTTGATACAGATCTTCTCAATTTCTTGTTTCTTATTAAAACAAATTCAAGATCAGTGTAAAATGAAATTGTTAGAAATGCTGATGTTATTGTGGACCATGTCTGCCGGTTAGATTCTGCTTAACGAACCAATACCACATTAATTTCTTACCAGAGTAGCCTATTATTGATGCCGGAGTACTGTAAATAGTCTTGTCTATATGTAAACTATTGCATAGACATAACTTTGTGTGTGTTGCTGAAATGGCCAGTGATGAAAAAAAAAATCCTGGCTTGAGCTAGTGGTAATGGGATTAGGTTGCACCTGCGTTTTACTCATATTTTATGAATATATTTTACTTACTATGGTGGCATGACCTTCTTTCAGTGTAGGAGACACTGGAAACTTTACTGACAACCGCTCATTTATAAAGACATTCTCCATAATGTTCCTAATAATCAATTCCCTATTAACATGGAAGGTCAATTATGCCTATCAACGTTGCACTCATTTTGATGGAGTACTGGCTCATTCTGACCTGAGTAATGTGGGCCCTCAAGTACAGTGATCTCCATGCATTCAATTTTGTCATTTATAGGCATTTTAGGAATGTATTACTAATATATTTATATATATAAAATAAATATATATAAATAAATAAATATTATAATATATCTGTGTGCATGTGATTGCTTTTACTGAGTAATATGTGCTCTCTCTAATGTTTCTAATAAGGTTCTAATGTGCTTGTTTGTTTTACATTAATTGACATATTCATCTATGTTCAGGTCAGGGTTGAGGGTCAAAACTGGTACACACTGGCTGAGGAGCAGCTCCGTGCGACGCATAGCCGAGCAGCACACAGTAGCATTTTACTGAGTGTTGAAGTCCCCAAATCCCACACATAAACAGATGAGACTTTAAGAAATGCGCACACACCACCCACTCACAGCAGGGGAGCATTTAATAACTGGAAGGCACTCAGATTATAGACAGGTTGTCAGCATTTCCAAGCTGTGCTTTTCATAGTTTCCTGTCTTCGTAGATGAAGCGTTGACGCCTGATCTCCGTTCCTGGGCTTAGTGGAGAAAAGAGACATTAAGGCAGACAGCAGAAGCCTTTACTGTTTCCAGTGAATTTACGAGCTTCAGAGATGCATTAAAGGCCAAAACTCTCGTGATTGTGAGAAAGTCTACGCGTGTAGTCTCCTGACTCCTCTCTGACCTCAATTTTTAAGTGTATTAAGGAAATCTGGCGTTAGACAGCCTAAAAGCAAACACCAGAGTGAAAGAGCACCTTGGTTTATACTCCGGCTGAATCTGATTTATTCACGGCGAGAGATGCATAGAAAGGCTCAACAGGTCTAAAGCGTAGAATATGCAAACACTGATATTTGTTCATCGTTGTCTCCCTGCCAACCACATCTCTCAAAAACAACACAAATCTAAAGATAGATATGAATCAAAAAGCAAATATACAGCTCAAAGAGACATAAAGGAGCAGTCCATAGTTGCTCGCCATAAGACTGACTAAACATTTCCCATGTACACACATGTACAAAGCCTGTAAAGAAATAAAATCCTAACAGAAGGATGGCTAGAATTAAAGGAAACGGTTTCTCGGAAATATATCAATGCAGGTGATTGATCACGTTTTGAACCCTGTTATTCTACTTTGCATTCGACGTTTGCGTTATTTTTTTTTAGAACTGTTGCCTTTAATTTAGAAAACGCAACTTGTCTAGATAAAAATAATAGGCTTTAAAAAAAAGAAATATCAAAGGGATATGATTTCCTATGATCACTGTTTATGGAGGAAATATAAAACAGTGTAAGAGTGTCTCTTGAATGTTTCATCTTTAAAAACAAATAATCAACTGAGTGGAGGGTTTTTTTTTTTTTTTGCAGCTAACAAGTGCACCTCTGTTTTCATCTGTCCTGTCATGCAGTAACTCATTTCGTTTTTATGGCTAGACACTGGTCATCAAGTCTGCAGACCACAACGTGTCACCTCTTTCTAATCTTAAGAGATTCTTAATCTTGAGCTTTTTTAACACAAAATTGTGTTTGTGTGTCTGCATATGCAGATTAGAGGAATGTACCGATTAGCATCCACATTACATTCTGTGAAACAACCAAATGTTTACCAGACGTTATCAGTAACTTAGCACTTTGCATACGGTGTTTTACACTGACAATAACTTTCCAAGAAGGAGTTGTTAGAATCGAATAAAACTGTATATAGTTTAATGGGGAAAACTGTACAACTGAATGGAGGCTCTAGCACTCTGTTAGTCTGCATCTAGCCTGGATTCCAGCTGAGATTGGCTGGGCACTGGGGTGAACAGGGTGTTCTGTGGCACATTTGCCCACATCGCTTTCACATCCCAGTTGGTCCCATAAACGCCACATTGGTGATAAATCCGGACACTGGGCAGGCCAAGGAATTGTTGCAATCTGGCAGAGACATTACTGGGAAACCCTTGCGGTTTGTGGTCGAGCATCATTTAGCTTGGGCTTGTAGGTCGCTGACCCAGCGGGCACCATAAATGTTTGATTTGCAACAAATGGGCCAAGGGATTGTTGCAATCTGGCAGATAAATTCCTGGCAAATCGTTGTTGCGCTTAGGCAATCAATATCTTGCTTAAAATGCCATTTGGAAGCTCTGCCATGAGAGGCAACGTGTGGCCACTAGATGTCCTGCACATATCACTGATTTATTAGTGTCCCTTGTATCATTGCCAGGAGTTGTATGCAATGGCTCTCATGGTCATCACACAAGCCGCTGGAGGCAGTGTGGTGCCCCAAAGCAAAGGCAGGACTGAAGTGCTCAGTATGAGACCTCTTTACTTGAACTCCGTCATCGCCAGATCATGCTAGCTAACTGAGAAGATTGTTGAATCAGTCGCACTTTAAAATCCAGTGTAATGACTCTCTTTTGTAGTGCTTGAAGTACGCTGCACTGGATGGTTATTAACTGTGCAACTGTTCATTATAAAGTGATAATAAAAGTGTCATAAAGTGTAGCGTACTGTATTGTATCAGACAGCTAGTCTTAGCAATATCTGACTAATGCGGTCATTTCTATTGCCAAATCAGGAGGTTAATGGCCACAATGGTCCTTATCACGATCAAGACTAAAGTAATGATTATTACATGTTTTCCGCAAATTTAAGAGCACACTATTTCAAAGTGTGCTGACCTTCCACTCATTTCTACCAAAGTAAGCTACGTGTTAGCTGGCTTAGAATTAAACAGTACTTTATCTTAAATGTAATATTACACTTTGTTACTCATCTTTAGCCAACTAATTCCACTCAAGATAACAGATGATGACCAAATCCACAGAGATCTGCATGTTTTATATCCGCAGTGAGCAGATTATTAGCTAGCCAACTAGCTGCTGAGTTTTTACATGATATATGTATGAAGTCACTTATTCGCCTATTCGCTAATTGCTGGCAATTCCTGACTGCTATTAATTAAATCAGGTGTATATATGTTAGTATTGTAATGTCACGTGTTCAAATTACTCCCTGTTGAGGATTATGAGGTGTGTGTGTATGTGTGTGTATATATATGTATATATATGATTACAAATTTAGAACAAAAGAAAAACTGTACAATTGAAACAAGGCTCTAGTTGGCCTGTTAGTCGCCTCCAGCCTTTATGTAAGATCCAGTTGGGCATGGAGGCAAAAAGCTTCTGTATGGTATCCTGCGGCACATTTGCCCACAGTGCTTTGGCGTCCCAGCGGCTCCCATAAAATCCAGATTGGTAATAAATCTGGCGACTGGGCAGGCCAAGGAATTGTTCCAATCTGGCAGAGACATTCCTGGGAAACCCTTGCAGTTTGTGGTCGAGCATTATTTTGCTGAAAAATACCAGTTGTAAGCCCTGCCGTGACAGGCAACACACATGACTGTAGACTCTGGTAAGTCCGGGCAGAGGCATGGGTGTGTAGTGAAGGTACCTTCTGTGTCTGGATGGTGGACAATGCAACTGTGGGAGCTGCTCCTGCATATCAGTCTATCAAACAATCATATTTACTGGCGGTCTGTCTGGGCCATAATGAAGCCCGTTCGCCAAGTGTGCGTGCCCTCGTGGAACCACTGGTGCCAACACCTTCTAAGAGCGAAGCCAGTTTGGTCTAAATGGTGGGCAGTTCATCAAAACAACCATCCTGCTTCTAGTCCAGTTATGCACCCCTCACTGGACAGAATGTTTGTCTAGCAGTCAATGTTCTCCCACCAAGACGTACACTAATCAACAGTAGCACCTGAGAGCCTTTTTATAGGACAGTACAGGAAGCACTTTTACACCCTCTTGTGGCAAGACTCGGTGTCTAATCAGATCACACCTGTAATCGTTTACGTCTGCCTGAGAGAGAACTGCATGTGTGACATTTCCATCTGGATTGGTTATTGTTTTTGTGTCAACGAATGTAGTATCTATAGAAGCTCACTCTAATTATGGAATTGTCAATATCAATATATATTATTATTATCAATACATTTTTGCCTACTATGAAATTATGAGACTGTAATGTAAAATGTTAAGCTAGCCAGTGTTTTAGCCTCTGACCTGTTAGCTGTGCGTTTAGATTAGATTAGTGGACATAAATCATTATTATTGTGGTACATCGTATAATAAGAGTTACGTGGATTTGCTCTGTATACAGTGTCAGAAAAGCAACAACAACATTGGTGGTGCATTCATTTGTCACAGCATTAGCAGGAATAAGTGAGTGACTCTTCACGTAGCTCTTTCTCTCTGCCTCTCTCTTCGTCTCAGAGAAGATTCACTATCTTGTATCTTACAAAACATATTTTCAGGGTGGAAGACGTAGTGTCAGTTACATCACTCTGACTTTTATGAACTGCATTAACAACTCATATTTTATCTGTCAAAATGTGACACCTGACAATGTTTTCTGAGTGTTGAGTCCCCAGAAAACAAACCTATAACTCTCTCTCTCTCTCTCGCTCTCTCTCTCTTTTCTCTCTCGCTCTCTCTCTCTTTTCTCTCTCTCTCTCACACTCACACACACACACACACACACTCCCAGCAGGGGAGCATTTAATAACCCAGTCTTTCAGATTAGAAATGCGCCATCAGTGATTTCACGCTGTGCTTTTCAGAGCCGCTCTGGCTCTGAGTCATCTCTGGACTCGACGTGGGGACTACAAAAATGAGTGACGATAATGGAAACAATCCGTAGCTTCTGCTGGCAATCTACGATAGAAACAGCACAACGTACTTATGAAGTATACTTATACCTACGTATGTAGGTATATAGGTTCCAAGCTCAAATTAATCACTTGCTAAAATTACCTTTTTCCCTTTGGCACTTTTCTTTTTTTTTTTTTTAAACATAGTTTTTTTTCCATATGTATGAAAGTATATCCGCTCTCTAATGCAATATCAGGACCATTTGAATTTATTTTCTTTATTTTGTGTACTTAGAAATTACGACCGAAAATGCAATTTCCTTTTTTGAAATCCAGCATTTACAGGAAAAAATGTATGTTATATAAAAAGATTCTGTTAAGTTTTAATTCTTACATGTTTTGACAGGTCTCTGTCATGTGGGGCACCCCTGCTGTGCAGACCCGACTCACAATCCAACCAACAGCCCGTAGCCCGCTAGAGGCAAGGAAACAATCCAGGAAGGCTCAGCATTGGGTGGATTCTAACATATCTGTAACATATCCCACCTCTGGTGGATGCAAGGCCTTCTCTCGCCTAAGGCCCAAACCCACCCTGTTCCCCCAAATAGGAATTCCCAGTTTATTTCTCTTAGTTATCTGATCATGTCCGGATCCAAGTTACTGACATCCTGAAACAAGATCCTTTTTTTTGTGTACCGAACGAAGTAATGCCTAGGTGTTCATTTTTACATAATTTTATTCTGCATATAGTAGTTTTTACTTTTTTATTACTAATTATTGTAGTATTATTCTTATCATTTATTTAGCTTAATTAAACTATGAGAAAACTATTAATTAGATAACTTTTTTATGATTGATTGATAAGTTTAACTTTTGCCAACACACACACACACACACACACACACACACACACACACACACACATATACGTGTGTGCGTATATATGTATATATATATATGTATGTGTTTATTTTGGGTTGGCTTAAGACAAAGGCAAAACCTTTGTTAAGAAAATGCTTTATTGTAAAAATATTAAATGTATTTTAATAAAATGTCACACAAATAGACAGCAAACCGTCACGTAAAGGTACTTTTCACATAGTGTATTACTTTAAACAATACAACTGATTCCAACTCAACTCTGAAATCAAATGTTACCATGTTGTTTTCCGACTGCAATTCTCTTTTGCGTCAGCAGGTGTGACAAGGGTTTGCTCGTACTAGATTTTTTCTGTCATTCAGACATGCATTAGATGTACATTAGACAGCTTTTTCTTTCCATCTCAGCAGGTGTCACAAGGGTTTGCTTATACTAGATTTCTGCCACTCAGAGATGAAAATAGATTTATTAGATATATTAGACAGCTTCTGCTTTCCTGACATTGATAAGATGGATGTTAAACTGCACATACCCGCATATATAAAAGTTTATCTGATCGCCATTTTATATACACCGTACTAAGCAATGCTATACTGTATTGATTAAATAGCCCAGAAAGTGATTTATTTAATAAACATTGTCTGCCACGTATTAATGTCAAACTCTTGAACTATTTAAGAGGGACAAATCATAATCTCACTTTAAAGCTGTGTGCAGCGCATTGATTTTGATTAATTCCAGCAGCCCCTCACACACACAAACACACTCTCTCTCTCTTTTGGAATGAGAAATTAAGATATGGGAGTAATATGTGACAGTGGAACATTTCCCGCTAGATTTACAATGCAAGTATTTCAGAAACTTAAAAGTCCATTTATCACTGCTACACTGTACTGCAAACACATAGGGTCCTATCTTACACCCTGCACAAGGCGTGTAGCTATGCTCATTGCTATCTTACACCCTGCCAACAGTCTATTATCACAACTTCCGCCTGCGCCGCTTAGATAGTAACCGAGCTCGAGAATATCTAAACACCAATAGACATAGTGGTCTCAAGGGGTGAGCTGTGCCAGGTACTGCTATCTTGGCAACAACAACAACAAAAAAAAAAAACAGTGCGCCAAGGGCTACACAATGACTAGACAAAAGTCAACAGTCAAAAGTTTATTGCTATTTTGTCAGTGAATTGTCATGCACAAAGAATGTTACATCAGTAATAAACAGAATACAAAATGTCCATCCATCCATCCGTCATCTTCCGCACGGACAGGTGCCCGGGACACCCAGCAACTCTGGGTGCAAGGGCAAAAAAACAACCCTAGACACGGCGCCAATCCATCTTAGAACACACACGGTGATTCACACTCACACACTAAGGCCCACTTTAGAGACAGTGATTAACCTGACACACATTTCTTTGGACTGTGGAAGGAAACTGGAGTACCCAGAGTAAACCCACACAGACACAGGGAGGACCCAGGCTGTTTCTCCCTGGGATTGAACCCGGAACATACTTGCTGTGAGGCGGAGGTGCCACCCCGTCGAGCCCCGTGCCGCCCAGAACACAAAATAAAATAAAATTATTCTCCTTTTGTTAGTGTTTGCTAATTTATGCATTGGACATATCAAGGTAGCTGTGCCTTTGAAAAACCGGACAAAGTCAGACCGGATCTGACTCTTAAAGGCAACGGCAAGTGAAACGCCGATTGGTTTATTACACGTTGCACCCAAAACACACCTATGATTAATTAAGAGAATTAGTACACTTTTGCGTCCAGCCATTCATACGCAATTCAGTGGGAACAAGTGCTCATCACTATCATCGTCTTCGTGCCTATAAGGAGAAATGAGGCTCAGCATTCAGTCTGCCCACAATTATGCCACACGTGTTAAATAAAACTTACTTAAACTTACTCAACGTTACCACATTATATAACGAAATCACAGTACACACATTGTAGGTGTAAAGTCAAAAATAGTGGGTGTTAAATCATTTACTGAGGATGGGGGTGGATATTAAGTGATGAATAGATATAGGATTTCTGAAAATGTCTTGCTCAATAATAGACGTTAAAAAAAACTAAACTTTAAAGCTAAAGTTAAATGTCAAAAAAAATACATTTGGTCCATAAATCATTCCTCACATAACACTTTCCTTTCACAAGTGTGTCGGGACTAAAGTGATGATATTTATGAAAATATAAAAGGTATAAGAAAGTAATTTCATCAACCCCAGGAACTTTCACAACACCCCTAAGCCCAAATCACTGACGGATGTTTTCATCTTCTATTTTTGTCTTTTTGTTTGGCACTTCTGGGTCAGATGAAAAGGACAAAAAAGATCATGAATGTTTTTTTTTTTTTATTATTATTTTTACTTTTTTATTAAGGCTGAGCCAGTAGTTAGAGAAAATAAAGGGTTATACCATGATAAATGAAAGGGGAAGCTTTTATTTGACAGCTAAAAATGTTCTTTTTTCTGACCTCAATAGTATATCTGTTTAAAGAAAGCAAGGCACATAATAAACAGCGCAGATCTTACCGATGATACAGGCCACACGTTGTATTAAATCTGCTTTATACAGAGATTGCACTTATACAAGAACCCACCACTAAGCTCATTTAGTAGTCAACCACTGTTCAGTAAAGTCAACAATAACGTTAAAGCTCTGGCTTATTCGTCATTCTAAAGAAGGTTTTCGATGCGGATAAGGCAGTTCAGAAAAGTCACTCCAACAAAAATGATTTTCAGTGATGGTTTGGTTTTGATTACAGCTTTATCCCATTCGCAGTAATTAGTTGAACGTATTTCAGATGTATTCTTCTCAAATGTATCGTACAAATGAATGTACTGTCCCATGCTGTGGAGTCTCTAAAAGTACCAGTGTGTATTAGATCATCCCTTTCAGCTCCGATCAGTTATTAATAAGTTAATTCAATTACTACAATGACTATAATATAATAACAAACTCTTCAGTAACTACTGTACAATTGGTTTCCACTGTATCTCACTGCACCAAATGTTTCTGTGGCTCAAGTGTAAGGGGAGGTGATGCTAAATGCTTGCCACTGTAACCTTTGGAAGCTGTTTTCTTTCATATTGTTTGGCATCCAATGCCTACAAAATGTCTGTATTTTCTGGATGTTTTCTAATCAAGAGACATAGACGGAGAAATAGTTATATATGGTCACTATACCATTAAAACAATGGTTTATCAAGTCTAACGGTGGTCTAACACTTTTGACCATTACTGTCAGAATTAGGATGAGGCTTGTATTGTATTGTATTGGAGCTGACAGATTTGTTATGTAACTACAGTTACCTTTTCATCACTCCTTTGTTATTTATATACATCCAGTCACGAGCTTATTTTGCTTTCTTAGCTCGTGGTGGAGCTTTAATAGCTTTTATGAGTGACTTTTATGCTTTGTAAAACATAACAAAACACAGCCCCGCATTTTTATTTGATGGCTGCCTTATAAATCACTAGCAGCCGCCTACTCATCGAACTCTCCGAAAAGAAGCTCATTCTAAGCTTTTCAAAGAAGCTCTTCTGATGAAGCATGAACCAAGCATTATTCATGGTGCCTGAACATCCACAGGGTCTCTCCATGGTGCTGAAACCATTTACACAAACACAAGCTGTGTTCAAAATGGTATACTATGAAAACCACTCATAAGCATTAAAAGCAGACTGCAGCGAACGCTACGAGACAAAATAAATATTTCCCCTGCCAGTTGTGCAGCGTGCAAACACGTGGTGTACTGCATTCCAGAATCCAATGGCATCATTTAGGTTTTCAATTCAAAGGCAGGAAATAATGATGATAGTAATGTTAGGAAACGTTGATTTTACAACAGCATAGATGTACTCACCCTTGCAGCTCTTTGACAGACACCGATATCTTGAGGTCATGTCCCAAAACATGAAGGGCACTGAGGATGTCAGCCCACTGCACCATCTCCCCTAGGGGCCCTCCCTTGAGCACCTTAGGGCTGAACACATCACCGGACTCCTCTGTCAGGAATCCAACATGCACCAGCACCTGAAAGAAGGAGAACAGAAGATAACATTTCAAAAACAACCCCAAATGAGAAGCTGAGAACCAACCAAATATGAGTAGAGGAACCAGTGCGTACGTATAAATAACACACACACGAACCTTAGCACAGTTCAATTCATCATCACGCTGCATTCTGGCAGTACTACATTAAAATAATGCAACTGGGAACGCAGAAACGCGCAGTAGTTCACATGTGACTTAAAATTCACACACAGCAAGGCTTTTTTTTGTAAACAAACAAGTGCTTATGGCCAAGTTAACTCATTCCTACTAAGCATATTAAGGGCTGCGGAATGCTTTATTTCGAATAATTCATGCACATGTAATAATTTAAGAAATCCGCTCCGGGTAGGAGTTGTACAACTAGTAATTTTATCCAGATTCGACCACTCCTTAAAAAAAAAAAAAGTTTTCCATAGATAAAGCAAAGATTCTCTTAGTTTTTCTTTAATTAACGCAGTTAAATGCGAATTGAAGTAACAGACATAGATGGTCTCTAAATAAAATGTTCAGATTCAGTGCTTCATTAGCTTAAAATTTTAAAGACGGCAATAAATCAGTGTGCTAAATAATACAAATCTGAGCAGGGTCCTGCCGGAACAAGATCTGGTGTTCCAAGTCCCAAATCCAGAACCTCTGTGTTATTATATAAAAAATAAAACGACTGCTTTTTTTTTTTTTTCTCTGATGGTAACTAGCGTAATTAGATCGTGTCATGGGAGCCCGCAGTGCTGTTGTCATCATGTGGAATGTGATCTTGTGCACTTGTATTTATATTTGTAATCTAAAGTCACCATTTTTAGCCCTGTTCTCAGACAATTACCACTATTATCGTAAGTATGTACAAACAAAACTCGAGCTTTAAGCACATAAAATTTGCTCTCTTGCCTTTTCTAATGTTGTGACCACAGTCCCAGTATCGTATGGGTATGGTATCTAGGATAGATCATGGATTGTACAGACCTTTATTGCATTCTGTCTACTATGGCTTAGTGTTTAAGGCTCTGGAATAATAACTGGAAGGTTGTAAGTTCAAACACCAACTCTGACAAAATGATGTTATTATGTTTAATCAATAGAAGAAGAGGGCGGCGTTATCGCAGATAACATCACGGCTGTGATTTGGTCGTAGTTCAGCCTTGATGCTAGTCAAGTGATAGTGATAGCACAGGAATAAAATAAGCCCTAAATGTAATACTGCATACCATTCCATGCATACAATACCTTATTGAAGTAGGTCCACAGAAAATGTATTGTTGTGTTGTTGTTATGCAACATAACGTAACACTTTCCTACCCAGTCTTGGCACTAGAAGCACCGGTCCAGTTTGATCTGAATAGAACCTAGAAATGTCAATAGCAGGTCATTTGAACGTTGTGACTTCCTACTAGTAGCGCCGTGCTGAACTTACCAAAGCTACTTAAAATGTCATAAAAGACCACCTAGGAGTAATTGACACATAATAGGCATGGTTACGGTCATTAAATATGGAACAAACATTGCCTTCTTCTTCATTCAGCATAATGTTCTTTTCTATTTATTTGAGTAAAAAATCCAAAAATCCACACAATATGAACACACTATAAATTGGAGAGGACCCTGTGTGGTATTGACAAAGTGTGCAGTAAAAGGTTTATAACTCTACCATGCACCATTAGTTCCAAATACAAAGTGCAAATACGCAAAGATTACATGAATTTAATGAAAAAAATCAGCACTTAATCCTTGACTGTTCTGCTCACTAAAGAGTTTTAACTGAGCCAGCAGTTAGAGAAACCGATTGTTTTTATTCTGTACTGGACATGATGAACCTGCAGTACAGAAGAACAATATGGATCAGCGAGTACTATATTCAATAATGCAGTCATTTATTAATAATATAAGTAATAATGTTTGTTGTCTCTCTTTAGTGTCTGTTGTCCGTTGTCCACAGATTACCTGCTTATATAGGTGCTCAGTCATAACCTGCTGTTAGAGGAAGAGGAAAGCAGTGTGGCCCAGAGCATTCCATAACTCAGAGAAGCCATTACTGTCCAAGTTGGTGTTAAAGCAGGCTGTAATGTAGCATGACCCAGCCTGTAATGAGGCATGATGGAAAGAGAAGACCTGTGCGGTAAATATAAGTCTCTCTCTCGCTCTTTATCCCTCCTGCTGTTATCACAGCGAATCATCCTGATACCTGATCCGTCATGACACCAACATCCCCATTTATCCAGGCTTGAGACCAGCACAAAAATGGCACTGGCACCTGCACCCCCAGTAGCTGGGTTTTTTTTCTAGGTATACAAAACCATCAGATAGCATGCACTAGACATGATTTGAAACTAGGACACGACCATGTCCAGCAGCTGGCTCTGGCCACTGATCCACGTGAACTGTAAAGCAAATCTTGGTTAGGTCACTCCTTGATATTCTTTGGTCTTGAAGTATTTGTGAAAAAGCTTTGAGGTGTGATTTGGGTCATTATCCAGCTGCAGTTTGAATCATTTGCGACTAAAATCCATTGTTGACCTACATTGTTTAGCGGCTCTGGACCTTTTGCTGAGCAAAGGCAAGAAGTCACCACCCTCTACAACACTCCTAGATCTGATCATATGAGGCTTAAAGCTGATTCACCATGGTCTTCACTTTAATGCAGCAAATATCTGATATTCACATGCTGTGCTATTACAGACAAGGTTCTATGTCATGTTCAATTTGGAACCTGCTGTGCTTTGTACAAATAGACCGTCTGGTTTATCCTGATGCTCTTCCGGTTGAGTATTCCTTAGCATCTCCTGTGCCGGTCTACTGGAACAGGGAATAGTATATTTAGTCTCGTGTACAAAGCCTTTTTCCAATGATTCACAAAGGTTCTGAAGGTATGATTTTCCAAATGTCTTAATATTTTTTATTTCACGTTGCCTGAATGTTTAAAAATCAAACGCCAGTGAAAACGGACTTGACCACGCCTTGACCATCTTACTAACCCAGGAACAATGTACTGTGAGATTAGAAAGCAGAACCATGAAGTGGCCATATTACCATTACCATTACAAATTCATAGTCAGAAACTGTATAACAGGTCATAATAAGACTGTCAAGCAATTTACCGTATTACTATGAAATCTCACTCTCATTTTTTCCTGGGAAATGTTGCTTCCTCGCATTTATTCCAACTTCTTCATCGACTCTGGATGCCTTACTGTCAGGCTAAAACTCTCTCCGCTCATCCCATTTTTTTTATAAGAAAACTTTAGATTCAGTACTGTGCAAAAGTCTTAGGCAGCCATTTAAATGTAAGCACTGGGATAATGATCTAATTTAATTCTTTCTTAGTCTCTCTATTAGAATACAGTCAAATTTGTATTAAAAACTGAACAGTTTTATTGGCTGAAGTGACAAGTATTTATTGTGATCTCCCCTTGCACTTGAGAAATAGCAGCGTCTGGCAGCTCGGAACGTGAACAAGATGAAATACATACGAGATACGCTAAAGCTCAGACAGATTGAAATGACGATCAGCGGAAAGCGTATTACAGAGTGCCAAATCCAAGTTTTTCGTCAGCAGTATGTTACATATGGTCATTATGCTGTGCGGTTGCTAAAACAACAACTCTGACACTGACCTGAGACATTTCCGCAGTACTGTGTAGCATCATTAAAAGTTTAGGGAAAGTTTTTGATATTACTAAACTGAATTGTATTGCGGTTCTTGTGCCTGCTCACCCGTTTCTGCTGCCTTCGCTGGCTGCTCAGCTTCTCATGCAGTCTGTGTGCAGCTACAGCCCACTGAACGGCTAATCTGCGTATCCTCCTCCTCATAAAACTCAGAGACTCTTTCCCCGAGCCCACTTGCTCCAGCAAAGCACCCATATCTGAGCGAAATATTGCCTAGAAAGAAAGAAATAGACAAACAAGGGCAGGTCAACCTGCTGCTGAAATCGAGCTACACAGGAAACTTTAGATAATAACTACTAATAACAATTATCCACACATTAACTGTCATAAAAGAACCCACTGACAAGTCTGGCTTTTTTTCGGGTTCCCATTAACTCTTGGCATGAAAATGCATCTCTTAGTAAAATCGTAGCAATGGCCTAAAGGCGGGTTCTGATGGAGGCCAGATCAAAAACATCTAGATCATCTAGGCCTGAGTTACATACGCATAGACGTAGTTGAATGTAGTTGTTCGTGGTTACTTACATACAGTGTATTAATTGTGTTACTGGGTGATTCTGCTAGAAGGGACACCTATAACATAGCATATTAAGACATTTTTTTCAAAACAGACTTAAACATTTTCCCATTATTTTGTGGAAAATCGGTATCAATGGACCAGTGGTTAATAAAGTTACTTAGCTAGTACACACTGTGTGTTTTAAGCACCACTGTATCTGCTGAACCAACTGTGGCGGCCTACTGGTTAAGGTACTGGGCTCTGGAACAGAAGGTCCAGGATTCAAATCCTGAGCAAGGCCCTTAATTCATAATGACTTGGATTGTAAGACTGTATTAACTGTAAGTTGCTCTGGATAAGGGCGTGTGCTGAATGATATAAATGTAACTGGTCTGACAGACTTAAGCTCAAATCCTGATTCTGAAGAACTTGGTCCAAAATGCTTCATGGGCTTAAACAATTTTTTTTAAATGTATGTTGCCTGGTCTATAAAAGGTTTCTTTTTGTGTCTGATGATTGCGTTTGTCTGTGTGTGGAAGTTGCATTGTTATGCTATTGTTATGTCTGAGTAGCGTGTGTACGTCTTTGGTTAGAATGTGCTATGAAAGAGTGGGCAGTTTTAAAATCTTAAAATACAATCTTATTATTTCAAAGAAATTAGCTAATCAAAACCCATTCTTAATAATAACTTTCAACTTCACTTATTATGATATTCTAATGCAATGTCGGGTCGCCTCAGAGCTCCAAAGATTCCTGGGTCGAGCCTGAAATGATCATGAGTTTGCACGGGTTTACTCTGGGTACTTGGGTTTCGTCCCACATTTTAAAGACATGCATTAGGTTAATTGGTTGCTCTAAACAGGTCCAGAATAAATGCGTCTGATTAGTATCAATGTAGAGGGCTCCTGCCGTAAATAGCTGCTGATGCTGAATGGATGTTGTTTGAATGTTATTTTGTCAAAATCCTAACCCTGTTATTTTTGAACTTCCTTTTCCATCACTCATGCTCACACGCCCGACTTTTCCTCTGCCATGTTCCGATTCGCCCGATTCCGATTTCACTCACCAGACCCACAGAAACCGATGACTCCCACTGACATTTAATCAGCACTCTCAGTCATGCTTATTGCAGAGTTTCACTCTTTACATAGTTTGTTACTGAGGATTATGCCCGACTCACTACTGATCCGGTGCACAAACCCTGCTCTTTTTCTCATACTGCTTTTTCTTTGTGTTTTTGATTTACTGCCTTGTATGACTGATATCTCTTTTGACTATGAACTGTTTTATTTCTGGATTCTGGATTTGCTCTGCTATTCTGTGCTTCTGCTCATTACCTCTAATGCAGCTCCTTAACTGGCTCACTGCATTTTCCGCTTTATTGTCGTTAATTCTTTTACCATACATGATGTACATGATGAATAATTACAGTGTGGTTCAAATGTGGTTCAGTGTTTGAATTGCAAGAACAAATTTCTAATTTGGAGAAGCATGGCGGCTCGAGGGGTAGCAGCCCTGGCTCACAGTAAGAAGGTCCTGGGTTCAATCCCAGGATGGAGGATTGTCTTTTCTGTGTGGACTCTGCATGTCCTCACGGGTCTGTGCGGGTTTACTCCGGGTACTCCGGTTTCCTCCCACAGTCCAAACGCATGTTTTAGGTTAACTGGTGTCTTTAAAGTGGCGCTTATTGTGTGACTGTGTGCGTGACTGTGTGTGTTTGCCCTACGATGGATCAGCACCCCGTCTAGGGTTGTTCCTGCCCTTGCGCTTAGAGTTGCTGGGTGGGCCGTGACCCCATGTGGATTAAGCAGGAGAATAATGGATCACATGTGAAGTGACAGGAAGGAAATAAACATATTTTGTGTGGCGTCAAATTAATGTTTCTTACATCTATCCATAATGTTGTATACATTTTAAAATTAATTTTAAAATAAATTCATTTATATCTCTTTCCTTGTTTTATGAAATCTTTGAAATGTTAGTAAGGAAATGTTTCTTTAGGTCAGTCAGCAAGAAAAAACAGGAGAACCTGCACATGACATTTCAAACTGAAAAAATGCTTATCTTGGGAAAACAAACATAAAAGAACAACTTAGGAAACAATGAAGACCCTGCAGGTTATGGCGCTTTCTAATGATTCTTCCCCCAGCTCTGTTCAATCCAAATTATTGCCCCAACTGTGCAAGTGTAGCAAAACTTGAATTAATTCTATGTAAAATGATCATATTACCACTATTAATGGCCAATTTGCCCTGAGGACCAACATCATGCTACATCTCCTCATTTAGTTTTCAGTATTCCTTCACACGTTATCCCAAGACATTTATAGTCACACACAGTCTTTTAACAAACACGTGTTTTTAATACAACCTTCAGAATGTTATGACAGAGTGAGGACTCAAGGATGCGGGAACTAGGGAACGAACGACGTTAGTAATAATAAGGGGGAAAACACAAAAGGTAGAGCAAAAGGCTCTCCAATCCACAAACTAAAAGGGGAAAGGCACAGCTGGATTGCCTTCAAAATGGGAGCAATACTCACAGCTGGCTAGAGCGTGAATCGATCCCGGCGAGCGTGCAGTGAGCACAAGAAGGTGCAGATTTGGAACGCTTCCCAAATCGAATGGCGTAAAGGAGCCGACCAGAATGAGACTCTGCTTACCAGCCTACGTAGTACAGGAAAGAAAAACCCTGACTCTGTCCCTGAACTGCAGGGGTTTCCTCCGTACGCGTCCGTCGGCACTATAAACCCCAGGACGTTACCGACTGGCTATAAATGATCGCTTGCGTTCTGTCCAAAGTAATGTAGCGAAAGGAAGAGTGTACTGTGTGTGTGTGATGACGTGGCAACGAACAGGACTGAGGCTCGTCCTTAAGTAACAGGAGCCCCAGGTGTTCGACATCATGTCGTCAATCAAACTCTGCATATAAACGGCGTCACTGGACGCTCCGTAACGGCTACCGGGGAGGGCCGCGAGATAAACCTCGTAACAGTGCCCAACAGTGGCAGCTTGACAGTGGTGGGATTTGAACCTTGGACCATCTGGTCCGGAATCCAGTACCAGGGCCTTGTGTTGAAAGAGTGGTGTGCTCGATGAAAAAAACATCCAGTGAACGGAGTGGATGTTACTGGACAAGATTGAAAGAAGTCACAGGAGAATGTCAAGAATCATTCTGACAGTGCACATTCAAGCAAAGAGTCAAGCACGCTGGTGCCCCAGCTTACAACTCTGCCATTCCTTAGCACAGATGGGCTACAACAGCAGATGGCCAGTTCAAGCATAATAGCTATCTAAGGTAAACAGAACGGAAAGACTCCAGCAGCCAAAAAAGCACACAGATGGATCACTGAGGAGTTGGAAAAACATCATCCGAACAGATAAATCCAGACTGCTGTTGGACCATGCTGATGGGAGGGGAGGGGGGGGTCACAATTTGTTTCAAGTAGCATGAATCAATGATACCCTTCAAGTCAATTGTCAACAGTTCAGGCTGGCGGAGGTGGAGAAACATCACATCTATCTATCACATGGGCCAAAATTAATGCAGAACAAAGTTGACAACTAGTAGAAGACACCAAATATCATAGGGTCTGAAATCCCTGGCAGTGCCTCCGCATGGGAGTGTCAATTTGGCACATTTAATAATATGATTTGTCTGACAAGTTTTTAGTTAATGAACAAATATGACAGTGACTATGAACTGTAATGTAGTACAAGGAAAGTTACAATGCTGTGTAAACAATAGACAAAAATAGGTAATGGTGGGTTGAGGTTCTTTTTTTTTCCCCCATATGCTGGCATCCGGGATTAATTCCATCAAATACTGAGAATCCACTATCTTGGTAGGGAAGGATTTTTCCCATTCCAACTGGCAGCAATGCAAATAGATTTTTGTCTGCCTCTGGGGAATGAGTTTAGGAGAATTATTTCGCTTTAAAGTAGAACCTTCAGTTATCGTTGAATTTTTCCTGTGAAATTTTTGTCCCAGTTTTCATCGCTGTGCCTACGTGACTCACTACCAATTGCATTGAAGCAAAGCATCCGCTCACACGTTTGTCATTCACCCACTGTCATGGCCAGCAATATGTGTACTGTGTCTTTAAGAGACCCTCAAAACGCGTGCGTAGTCGCATTTTTGCACTGTGTAATAACAGATAGCTTTGTGCTGGACTAGACCAGACAGGATTACTGGCTCCAGCTCATTTACAGACGAGCCGAGCTTTGGTTCTTAATTTCACGTATGAACATCTAGTAAAGCTATAAAAGCAAGTTTCTAACAGTCGTAGTAAAAAAAACTCAGTAGGGACGTATCTGGCAACGTGAGTACGAGTCTCCATCTGTTCCACCTTCTTATATATTTCACCCTCCAAGAGTTACACCACGTGTTTGCAGTTCATTCTGGCTTTGTTCCTCGTTGAGTGAGCATCACCCCGCCCGTGCATTCATCCTAAACATTTCCATTGTTTTTCCAGTTTCCAGTTTTTGTGTTGGTTTATGCTAAATATAAATAAGTGATTACTGTCTAACTGCGTTTGTATTAATTTCTTATTCTTTTTTTGTATGTGGAACTGTAATTATCTCTATAAAATTGCATTTTAGTAAATATTTTGAAGTGCGTGCAACAGATTCACTGGATTTATATGATGTCTTATGGAAACTGTGACTTCAGTTATTGTTCATTTCACTTATCAACGGGCACAGCGGGATTAACGACTAAAACCGAGGTTCCACAAAATAAAGTATTTAATCGAGTACTCAGTAAAAAAGTACACAGTAGAGTATCTCAGTACTCTTGCACTTTATTTTGGACATCATTTTTGTTGATAATCAACTAATGATCAAACTACTGGATTAAAGGTCGCTTTTACTTTTATCTGCTCTATTAATTCTACAATATATGATCCTTTGATAAACATTACCGGTTACTGTGTGATGTGAAAATTATTTTATAGTTTTTATGCCATTTAACCCATCAGGGGCAATAGAGAAGTAACTGCTGCAAACAGTGCAATGACCAACACGGTCATTATTTTTATCCCTATAAAGCAGGGATACACTTTAGTGCAGTCTGAGGTTTTTTTTTCTCTTTTCTCTTTTATTTCTTGGACACAGTGCTTTATGACACTAAACCGAACGAGACCGTGAGAGGGGCAAGGTAGACTGTGAAGCCCCACCCACAGAGAAACGTTGTAAGTCTCAAAACATCATAAGCTCAAAGAGAGACCATCCAGAATGCTTTCTTCTGCAGTTCCTCACTATGTGTGTGTCTTTCTCAGCCACTGGCTCTAAAAGAAGAAGATGAAGTTCATGAAAGGTGGGATGGCTGGAGTAAGGCCAGCATCTGACAACCTGGTTCCACATGACAATTAAATTGTATTCTCCCATTGTCAAATAATAGCAAGGCGAGTTTTGAAGCAGCATTTTTTTATAAAAATCTTCGGCGGCTGCTCCATACTGAATATATTGTTTATTAATATTTTGAAATATAGGCTAGTGCTTTGGTTAAGTTGCCTGAGATTCAGATTTTTGGGTGGATTTTACCTGCAGTAATGTTTGATAGTGCGGTGGGTTCAAAGCTGGCAGATCATGCAGCTGCAAAACTGCTGTGCCTCTCAGTGTACTGCTCCAACTGACCTAGTTTAACTCCACCATACACACCACAGGCTGTACAAAATGCATAACACGCACATTTATTCCTGAGACACCCTGCTGTGTAGAGTAGCATAACACCAAACCATTATACTTGAAGAAACTAAAGATGTGTTCATCCTTTTATGATCTCATCACTTTAAATCTTTTGTGAATTGCCTTAATGGCAAATATTTTAGGGGGATTGGGGGAATTTAAATCAGTCTCTCTCTCTCACTCTCTCTCTCTCTCTCTCTCTCTCTCTCTCTCTCTCTCTCTCTCTCTTTCTCGCTGTCTCTCTCTTCCCATTTCCATGGGTCTATCTGTCTTATATGTTAATGTTCGTACTCATATTCTGTAACGTAAGTATAGTTAATAACTTGCATTATCTCTAAAACTCTTGTTCCACACTTTTTATTCAACACAGACTTCATATTCATGTGTGAATCCTAAGAGTATTTTAGTGAATCCCAAGACTATGTATACTTTTTTTTTATTACTCTAGTAGGTTAAGGTAGTGTAATAGCAGACCAGCTAGTCATCCTTCGAAAGAGCACATCAGAATTGAACACACTGTTTCATTAGTCCCAAGGAACCGATGGCACTTTTCAGCTTGCAATTTATGTCCCTACATGCCACTTTGCTGCTTCTATCAGCTAGCAGTTAATTGGCAATTTCGGCTCCTGTGGTTAAGCTTCTCCAACTTCTTGCTGCAATGACAGCGCTATCACTTGATACGGACTTTGCCAAACATGCAAATGGACTTTATCCTTTCAGACTGTGCTGTACTCTTACCAGCGTCTTTGGTGTGGTGCTGATGGTAGGTTTGGCGCTTTGGTTCCTCCAGGCCAGTGGGGGGCAGAACCACTCCACTTCACTCAGGTATATGAGGAAGGAACAGTCTGAGCCGTCCACTCCATAGAAGGCGTAGCAGGGGTCTGATGTCCATCTGGCCCTCATCCACTAAAATATGCAAATTAGAAGATTATATTAAGTGAAACTAAACATGAAAATATGAAAAAATCTGATCAAAGTCCTTAGCTTTAAAAAGGTCTTAAATTGTTCCAATGCAGTGCAATGACCAACACGGTCATTATTTTTTATCCCTATAAAGCAGGGATACACTTTAGTGCAGTCTGAGGTTTTTTTTTCTCTTTTATCTTTTATTTCTTGGATACAGTGCTTCATGACACTAAACCGAAAGAGACCGTGAGAGGGGCAAGGTAGACTGTGAAGCCCCACCCACAGAGAAACGTTGTAAGTCTCAAAACATCATAAGCTCAAAGAGAGACCATCCAGAATGCTTTCTTCTGCAGTTCCTCACTATGTGTGTGTCTTTCTCAGCCACTGGCTCTAAAAGAAGAAGAAGATGAGTGATGGAGTTGAAGCCAGGGTTTTGCGCAAGCCATCCAAGCTGGCCATAAAAGTTAAGGAAACCAATTCCTTCATGACCAATTCCTCTGACTGGGTATCACTGGGATGTTCAGTCCAACTGATACTACTTTCGCTGTTTGTCTATAGAACTGCCGTGCCTTTATGCTTACCATGAATACCAAATATGGTATGGGTGAATGGCTGTGCTCTAAATGAGAAGGGTGTTAACATAGGTTTGGGAGTTTGTTTTAAGATATTAAAGCAGCTGCAGGTCAAAGATGCTCTTCGATGGGAGCAGACAAGGGGTAGCAGACAAGACACATGAACAGGATGATTAAGGTAGAGAGATAAAAACCCCAACCAATGGAGACTATAATATGCTGTAACTAGGGAAATTGTGGAAGACATAGACCGAAGAGTGATAAATCATGTCACGAAAATGTCAACTCACGTCAACTTTACTGGCACAGTCAGGGTAGCCGGGATCTTTTGGGACTTCGCACTGGCCTGCCATTCCACCTGTTCCTGTACATGACACAGACCAGCATTTTCAGTGTGTGGTGCTACATCAGTAAAGACAAGACATTGTGATTGGTGACAGAGAACATAACGAAGGCAGACTTTTTAATCGTACATTCCAGGACCTCCAGAGTCTCTGTGAAGACTGAGATGCATCTCTACTTTATACTTTTCCCACTGTGCTCGGGGTTGGTGGGAAGATCAGAAAATTGGCAGCATCCTCTTTGTTTGATTAATAAAAATCCGCTGCTGTGTGTGGCTTTGGGTCCCACTTAGCCTAATTAAAGGAGTGAGGCTGTTTTTTATTTCACAGGCTTCCAAGCTTCAGTGAACATAATCGCACACAAAGGGATTACGTGTCATTCTGTTTGATTACAGTGACGATGCTGACAGTGGCGACAACGAAGAAAGAGTTTCTGCGGTGCGCAGAAAAATGAAATATCAACAGATAGATTGAGAAACCTGTTACATACAATTAAATATATGGGTTCACAAAGGTCTGCTATGAATTATTCATTACAGTCATTTTAAATATTAAATATTTCGATAATAAAAAGGAATGCAGTAATAAATTAATAAGATTTGGCATGACCATTGTGCTGCAGATGAGCATTTAGCATTCCAGTGAGAAAGCTGGATAATCGCTCGGTTTCAGTACATAAGATGTTTCCTAAGACTTTCTTTCCCACAGTTAGTGTTTGTTGTTGTTGTTGTTGTTGCTGGTACTGACCCTCCTGCTGCACAGAATTACGATACGTTTGCAGACACGTATTCCCCGTATCATGTAGCCAGGTAGGACAGACATTCACACTGCATGAATGCAGCATGCACAAATCGAGTTATAACTCTTCCTAAATGTGCATGATTCAAGTTAAAATTCAGTTTACAACCTGCACCTGTAAAACAAAAGACAGAAGTTGCTCAAAAGATACTAATCGCCGAACTACGTCTGAAATCGGTTGCCATTACAGACAGTGAACTAACCACCGTACCGAATATGAATATTATAACAAACTGTCAACGACAGGCTAAAACCAGTCAAGGCAGCGTCATAAAAAGACACTCAGCTAAATCTAGAATAATCATTTTGCAAAAAAACCCAAAAACAAACTATAAAAAATGCTATCACAAATGATATCATGAAAGAACCAGTGCCAATTCAGGAGGTTTGGAGACATGGGTTTAGGCATCTTTTGAATACTTTAGACCCAAGACATTGTCTAATTACCGATATTGATAAAATCACTGAAACTTTTGAGGGTTTTTTTTTTCAGTATCACACACCCTTCATTGTTATATCAGTTAGGCATGTAATATTTGCGCTTCTGTTAGCATACTTACTCTGCTGCAGGATCTGCTCCATCCGGACAGCCATGTTAGACATATTTTGTGCAATGGATTGTATTCGTTCAACGAGTCCCACTGGCTGGAACCTATTAGGGTACACAAACACACAAGAATTGCCCTGGTTGATGCAGGTAATATTGGCACAGGAGGAAGTTCCAGAATGATTGATTGACAGAGCTGTATTATTTGTTTTATTTAAACTCGCATTAGTGTCGATGGTTATTCATGACAGAGATCTATAGAGAGGCAGATCTACAGTACTGTGTAAAAGCGTTGAGCCACCATTAGATTCGATATACTATTGTTTTGTCAACAGTATCATGACCATATATCATTATTGATCTGACTTGTTTTAAGTATTTTAAATATTTTACCTTGTAAAACCCTTTTACTGTAAGGGGAAGCTTAATTTAGATTAGATTAGTTTTTTTTGTAAGGGTAGCATTCATGAAACCACTTTGTTTGGTACTGTATGTCCAGGCATGCTAGATATTCTGTTCTTAGTGTGTATATGTCATGTTTGCACAGATGTACAGGAGTCCAAAAGCACAAAAATTAATAATAAAAAAGTAATACTTGTTCACATGAATAGCATCCTACAGATACACCAGGGAGAGCAAGTGCTAAACATCACTGAACTGCTCTGTTTCTCTCCTGATGATGGTGTGTCTCTGCCAATGAGCATCACATCCCAACAGTGCATGCACAATCTGACCTCAAATTTGCCCCCTTTTGAACCTTTGTAGAATACAAGCGAGGGAGACGTGATTGGTATTTATGAGTTTTTATGAGACTCGGTTGTTTTCTGTGGTGTTTATTTCTGCCACAGTCACTGATATAAAGGAAAAATAAACCAGTTAGGTCCTAGACAAGGTATTTAGCTCCTAATGTGATCGAATGTTAGAGATATTAGTGTTAAATGAAGAAATCGAGTATGATAAAAGAAATACAAATGTGCGTTCACGAAAAGTAGGCCACTATATGAGCAAGAACAATAAACGATGCAAAAGCACACAGCTGGTTTAAACACTATACAATATCCAATACAATAAAAAGACATATCCATTTAAAATGCAAAGAAATATGAGTATTTCTGGGAACCGTGTATACTAATGACAAATGTTTGTGGACACCGCTTCCAATTCGTGAGCTCTGCTAGTTCAGCAACACTCGATTAAAGCACATTCATAATATAAAGCAGATATTTCTCAGTTCTCCATAAACAAACAGTGGCAGTGGAATTGGCTGTACTGAATAACCCATTGACTGGCTTTATTTATAGATGTCAGAACCTCGACCTCAATTCAATTAAGACTTTAGAAAGATAGAAAGACTTTTTTAGATTGTAACAGCAAAGTTGGGGGGCTAAACTCCATACTAATACCCATGTCTTGGAGGTTAATCTTTAGGTGTCCACAAACTTTTGTCTGTAGATCTGTAGAAAGTTGGTGGGCAACGCGTTAATGCAATTGTGCGGAGTTTGCATGTTCTTCACGTTCCCACATGAGTTTTCTCTGAGCACCCTGGTTCCCTTTGACATTCCAAATACATTTGCCAGTCAACAGTCTAGGGTTCTGTCCCAGTTAATGTGTGTTTATTCTGTACGTGCACCGTGCTGGACTGGCATAGTGTTGGTTCTTACCTTGTACCCTGTGATGCCGGTTAGGCCCTAGCTATCCCGAAATTGGATTATGTATGCATGCAAATAAAGGAATGAATAATGCATGTTTTTGAATCTGACGGGTTGATTTAGCCCCAAGTTGGTTAATCAATAACCCGAATCGTATACTTTACTTAGTTTTCCCAAGAATTTATGTGGCCATTATTCTCAGTAATGTTTATCACAAGTATGCACTATTTAACGACTACCCAGTCGATGTCCATTCTATTTAACTACAGAATTTTTAAAATCAAAATAAATTATAGAAGGGTCTATTTGTTTACCTGGGGACACTGCAGACATAAACAGCTGTTCAACTCAACAGCCATACCATACATGTTCCATATTCCATATAGGTCCAAGATGGTCTGGTGAACTCAAACAGTCTTGTACAATTTGCTGATAAATCTGGTTATGTTAATCTTTCCTTAAAACAAAAATAGAGCTGAAAACCAAATGGGACCACAACATGAGAGGAGGTGTATAACCAGTGGAAACAAAGGGAAAAAAAATACAGCATTAATTCCCACAGGCATATATGTGAAACACAAACACATTTGGGAAACATCATTGCTCTCACAACTACTGCAGGCAAAATCTTTGCAGCACTGATGAAAGCAGAAGGGTTTATCTTCAAACCAAGAGCAGTTAATACTGTACTCTTTCCTTGCTAACAATAAGAAAATATATACTTAGTAATGTGCCCCGAAAATAAAACTGATATGCATTTCCTAAATTAGTTGGAAAGACTCACTTTCACCAGGACATTGAGTGTTTGTGAGGGCCAACAAAGATGGTAACCTGTGGCAGGGCTTACCGTGACACCCAGGCGCTGCATGAAGCCCCTCCATACCCTGGATATGAATTGGGCTCCCTGATTGCTGACAATATCTTCAAAGTAAGGGAATACGTGTTGAAAAAGCGCTTGGCTGTCTGCTTGGGGAGTTCGGGTAACGGGACAAAGCTCACAGCTTTCGAGAACCTGTCGCTGACCACCATGATAGTGGTGTTATCCTATGAGCATGGAAGGTCTTTGATCAAATTAATGTCCGGGTTGTACCAGAGGTGTGGTTGTATCAGAAGTGACCTTGCTGCAGGCGCACTTACTGCACATACCCACGGATTACTGAACGCCATGCTTCATAAGCGGCCACCGCTACAATATGTCTGCTGGATGAGAGCCAGGGTGCAGTAGATACCTGAGTATCCCACACCAGGGGTTCTGTGTGACCAAATGATGAGTTTACACTGCGTGGGTGCAGGCACAAAGACCGGGCAGGATGTAGGGTTCGGTTCATATTAGAGATTCCCTCAACAATCTCCCATTCAGTTGACTGTCGAAAGCACATGGATGACAAGATGGAACCACTGGATCTCTCCCCAGACTTATGGGCGTCCATACGGGAGAGAGCCTCAGCTTTTCCGTTTTTTAACCCTGGTAAAACAACAGCGAGAACTGGAACCTTTCGAAGAATAGCACCCTATGTGCTTGTCTGGCGTTCAGGCGCTTGGATGCCATCAGGTATTCCAGGTTTCAATGGTCAGTGAAGATGACGAACGGGTATAGGGCTCCCTCCACCCAGTTTCACCACTTCTCTTGGCTAGTTTGATGACCAGAAGTTCCCAATCACTCACGCTGTAGTTGCATTCTGCTTGGGTGCCTTTACTGGAGAAAAATGCCACTGGATGGAGTTTTTTTCTTGCATCGTCTCTTCTACACCCTCAAAGCTGTGGGTCCAAGCTGCATGGTTTGTTCTTGGTTCAAGGAAGAGCCGATAGGCTGATCAGGAATGTCCGTTTGAGGGTGGACATTGGGTTACTGTCTCAGCCAGGCAGATGGCTGTGTTGATCAGGCCACCCAGGGATGGGTTAGAAGCGCTTCCCCACTTCCTTTCCCCATTTCAGCACGATCAAAAGCTTTTTTTGAATTCAGAACACAACTGAACAAAACATAGGTGTTCAAAGCCTCACCATTCTGGTTCCACAGAGCCGTAACCGACTTTAGCATTCCAGTGAGAAGGCTGATCATGTGACCGATCTCCTGACCATGGGAACGCTCCTCCTGAACTGTGAACTAAAGGGTACACAGGAAAATGAAGTCCTGGCATGCTTCTGCGTTCCTGACAAAAGGTTCCGGGCGTGAGAGGAAAGGACGCTGTAATAGAGGACGCTGCAGTGCTGGAGGTGACGTTTGAGGCATTAGCTGTCACACCTGATCAATTGATGAAATTAGTGATCCCTTGATGGTGTTCACCCAGCAGTAGACCATGGTGGGAAGATCTGAAGAAGTTCTGAGCTGGCAAGTGAGTAGCCTCTCTTAACACGCTGCCTCTGCTCATGCATCTGCAGTGCTTATTTTCTGTTGAAGTGACCATCTGTTATGGCCACCATGTCTGAAGTTATTGTTTGTGTTATTGTGTAATTTGTTATAACTGTTAAGCGAACAGACGTTGATCATATGGACATTTTAATGCACGTTTTAATTTGTGTATTAGATTCAGTCTCAGGAGTATATTTTATGAGTACTTGCACTGCACTGCAAACTGCAACGTTAAAACATCTTTGCCAGTGTTTTAAATGAGTAGCTAGCCTTGAATGGCAGCTTTTCTCTCTAGTGCTGAGGGTCCACTGATGTCCAACTATGGACACCCTGATTAAGGGAAGTCATGACACCAGGAAGCCTCTCAACCCCTGATGTGAGGGGGTGCCTGTCACCATGGAGACAGCAGCATGAAAGCAAATACCAGGAAGCAGTCTCCCCCACACAAACCCACATACAAACGCGCGTTGTGTACCTGTCGAGAGCAGAGCTGAGCTCCTCCAGTCTGTGGCTGCTGCTGGCATTGCTGAGTTTTGTGAGAGCATCAATTCTCTTCAAAATGATCTCCAGCATGTCACTGATCTTCTTCAGCACCCCACGGGACTCCTGTCCTCCAAGAACTGCTTTGCATGCACATAAAGGAACAGCGAATGAAAATAATACAAAACACTCATCCTGACACTGAGCTGAAGTGATCAGGGTCTCCTCGGGAGACGACATTTGAGGTTTTATTTAAAGTCAGTTATTTGTCATTTGTGCAGCTCCCTCTGGATTTATTTGCCTTGGCGTTATTGGGGTAGCTTTGTGAATTTATAATAAGCACAAATATGGAAAAATATAGCAGTAAAAAGATGCAACATACAGTGCAAAGACAAGTGATAAATTGACAAGTGAACTTTGTGGCAATGTTTGAAGTAGCGTCTTCAGTGTGTGCTTTGGACTCTGGTAGCCTAGCGTTTAATGTATTGGACGACGTCTCACAAAATCCAGTTCAAATCCCACCTCTGCCAAAATGCCACTGTTGGGTCCTTGAACAAGGCCGTTAACCCACAATTTCTTGGATTGCAACAGTTATCATTTCCAAGAAGATTATTTGTGGGTAATATATTGCTATTGTTACCTCATAGAAAAAGACTCAAGTTCGATTCCAAGTGGAGTGACCGGGTCTTACCAGCTTTCCTGTGGAACTTAAGTGGATTTACAAATGAATAAATGGATGCATCAGTGGTACATCGCTCTGGATAAGGGTGTCTGTTAAATGCATGAATGTGGAGATTTACTTGTGATTTAGAGATGTGGCGAAGGTAACTACCTTGTGTTTATTGACACTTCAGATGTCTGATCTCATAGGGATAATAGCTGTTCCTAAGTCTGTAATATTACTGCAGTGCTTTATGGATGTCATCAGCTATAATAGGGAGTGTCTTGGATGCCTGCTGTCCTTATTGATTTCCTGGTTCTTGCCCAGGCACTGCTCCTTATGAATGTCCTGTAAAGCTTGGATTTGATTTCACTACCATATCTGCACAAGAAGAAATTTTCAGCCAATCTAGGCTGAAAGATAAAGGTGGTTCCCAAGCTACTGCAAAACGAACCATTCCTACCTGTGGCAGATAGGGGTTGGACTCAATCAAGACAAAATAGAGATCAAAGATGCAACCCTGATACGAGAAGACCTAGAGAACAAAGCAAACCCACACCACTCACTAAAAAGATGTAAGGATCAAAGGCGTAAATGTTCAGCTTGTGCTTTATTCTCTTAGGTGGCTGGTTCTGTTTAAAGGTATTTTTGTGCAGAAAGGCAATTTTGAGGAAATATGTTGAAAGCAGTGAATGTTGCAATGACTTGTAATCATTTTGATTCATAATCGATTTGTCACTTCATTTCGTTTTTGCTCAATAAGTAGTTGCAGATTTTAATAAACTACAATTAAAATCAGTTCCAGTGGAGCTCAGCTTGAAAATATTCATAGTTATTAAATATTCTTATCTACATTGTGGAAAATGTTTAGTAGTCACTAGGGTACAGGTTCGGACTGCAGCTGAGTCGAGTTGAGTTTCTTCTGTCCAGCCTCTGAAGAACATACTGTATGTTTTCAGACTGTGTGAGGGACAGGTTACTGAAGACATGTTCGGGTGTATTTGATTTGTCCTGTGTCTTCCTGTAGTCGGCTATCATCTCCATTAGCGTGTGGCTAGTTCTTATTGCAGTTGTGTCATGTGACGCAGACCAGGGATGCCCACTATTACAGAAATGTTCCTTTTATGTTATTACCTCTCATTGAAAGCGATTTCCATCCTGTAAAACCACTGGTTGAAAATATTGCAGGCTTAAGCATACCAAGCAACAAACATATACAAAGAAAGATAAAAACAAGTCATACTGTACAGTCAGTGGCCGAGCTTTGATTCAGCGTCACGTCACAGCCATTCAAAAGAAATTGTACGACTTCAACAGGTACGATCCTAAATAAAGAATCAGTCATACTTCTGAGGCCAAACGCTGCTTTATAGGATAGAAAAGGCTTTTCGTTCTAAACAAATCAAGCACAGACGTGCCTCCCTTACACTCTATTTCATCTCTCATTACTAAAGAGGAAGCATAGTAAAGCAAACAATATAGCATTAAGCAGGAGGAGGACAAATAAGGCGGCAGTCTGGAATTCTCATATCCATTTAGGGTCCAATTTGCCGCAGGCTGTGGAGCTGCAGGGTGAAGCAGAAAGAAGATGATGTTTCACCCAGCCAATTAAACTGCACCCACAGATCACCAGGGCCGCTCCATCATTACCCTCATAAATCACTGGACTTTACTTTTAGTCTATTATATTCACAGAAAAGTAAAGGCATGGCAACCCAAAGGTCTTCACAGTATCTGGAAGAAGTGGCCATTACGCTAAACTAAACGTCTTTGCATTCAGATGGAGTCAATTATTAACACATTTGCCAAAACAAAAGTAAATAAAATAAATGAGTGCTGTTTACAAATCTAAAATACTGGCATAGTCATTATGGCTTTGTGCTTTATGCAAATTCCTGCTATGATGCAAGTGATATTTTAATTCCATGGCCCATTATCTCACCATAACAAATGGTCATCTAAGAAATAAAATGCTGTGCTGAGTGTGTTTTTTATAGCTCCATTGTATATGTAGATGGCATTTGAAATTAGTTTTGCATCTACTTACCCTGCCAAAATCTCTCCTGTCAGTGAATTATTCAGCTTCCTGTTTTGATCAGTATTTAATCCAATAGCAGTTTATTGTATATTGTAACATTAATAAACGCACTGTGACAGAATGTTTCTGCACTCCTTGTCCATTTCATCGGTTCCACCGTACATTTACATTTACAGACTGTCCTCATTGTTATTGCCCTTTACCCTGTCCTCTAATGGTCAGGACCCCACCGGACCAGCACATATTATGTACTATTTGGTTGGTGGATCATTCTGAGCACTACAATTCCACTTACCACGGACATTTGTTTTATAGTTCTGCAATCACACACTGTAATCCTTCTGTTTCTCCACCTACTTCGTTAGTTTCCTTTACCCTAATGATCAAAACCTCTACAGGAAATCAGGTTCTGCATTAACAATGACGCGATGGTCTGTTAGTTTGGGATGTGCCGTTATGATTGGATCAGACACCGCAGTGCTGCTTGAGGTTTTTTTTTTACACACTGTTCACTCGCTGTGCACATTATTAGACACACCTACCATATCTACCACCTTGTAAACATACATTCGGAAACAGTAAATCACAGTTACTTGTTGGAGATTTTGTGTTTTTTGTGTCACCCTCTAAATTCTACATTTGTGCTCACGGGATGCTTCCAGTAGGATGCTGGTGGCTGAAAACATTTTGATTTATTGGATATTTCAAAACCAATACGAGATGGATATAACAAGAACTGCTTCCTCTGATCGCTGTCCGATCAATATAGCTAATCCAGAATTCAGCTGCAAGACTTGTGTTCAATGTTCCCAAGTTCACACTCTACACCGCTGCTCCGATCTCTCCACCGGCTCCCTGTAGCTGCTCGGATCAGATTTAAAACTCTGATGCTTGCTTACAAAGCTAAAAATGGGCCTGCACCCTCCTA
>JAUZST010003227.1:0-17327 GCA_034779995.1 Parotocinclus haroldoi | reverse complement strand
AGACCGACAGACACACAGACCGACAGACACACAGACCGACAGACACACAGACCGACAGACACACAGACCGACAGACACACAGACCGACAGACAGACAGACACACAGACAGACAGACACACAGACAGACAGACACACAGACAGACACACAGACAGACAGACAGACAGACACAGACACACAGACACACACAGACAGACAGACTCAATATTCAGAAAAGTAGTCCACTACATCTTTTAATCTTTAAAAAAAATCTATTTAAATTACCATTTATAGCAAGATTCGTAACTTTTATGTAACATAGTTCTTAAATAAAGGTTACAGAAAGCCACATACAATCAACAATTTTTAGTGTGTGATTTCCACCGTAGTGGCAAAAGAACACATCATTTGATTTCTAATATACATCATGCTCTACCTGTGTGCATGTGTGGTCTAAGACAGTGTACCACCACTGCAATTACCTCAATTTGAGTCTCATGGGTGCATTTTGGCTGGGTAAGATGCCACAGTTAGCTGTACCTGACGAGGGGGGAAAGGGCGGGGTGGGGGCTGGATCAACTCCAACCATAAATCATAAACACATTAGCAAAAATGTGAAAAATTTCGTGTATCTTTTATTGAGGACAGGTTTCTGTCTGGCTGCTCTTCCATAAAGCCCTGATAGGCGGAGTGCCGGTGTGACGGCTGACCTGTCTTGCCAATGCACTTCTCTTCCCCGATTGCTTAGTTTGGTGGGGCAACCAGCTCCAGGGAAAGCCCTGGTCGTTCCAAACATCTTCCATGTAAGAGTTATGGAGGCCACTACGTTTTGTAGCCTTCTCCAGATCGGTGCCTCCACACAGTCCTTTGTGCTCTACAGGCAGTTCTTGCCTCCTCATGGTATTGTTAATTGTGAGACCCAATATAGTCATGGGCATGTCTTTCCAAATGTGCAACCAGCTGAATTTACTACAGGTGCAATCGAGGTGAAGAAACATCGCAACAAAGCATGCTTAGGAATACTCATGTTGGTGCCACAACTTAGTTTTTATTTTTAATAAAGGAACAAAAAACTGCAAACAACAAATCCAAATGGTGGCTTAAGACTTTGTACAGGACTGTATTTACACTGTAAGTGATCGTTATTGTAAGGTTGTGTTCTTATGCTGGATATATTACATTTCTGAGATGATGATGTGAGAACTTATCTTTGATTTCCATCTGCAGAGAAGAAGCGTAAGGGTCTTCCCGTCTGGAGCTCCTATACAGGTTGTCTGAGGAATGTGAGGATCGATCAGACTGCTTTATCATTTGAATCCGTCACCTCCATGTTCGGTGCCATCAACATAAACGAGTGTCCGACATGAGTCCAGTGACGGACACCAGTCCAGCATGGTGCAAACATCTGAAGAATAGAAATGTGAAACACCTTGAACTCAGGATTTATGAATTATATTTGACATCTGTTATCGCACTTCTCTACCAAGTACTTTTTTTTTTAGCTGGGTGTAATTTTTGTCAATATCACGCCCTCCATGCCGTCACAGCGACCCCTGCCAGCTATTGGTGTATGCTACATGAGGCACAGGTACACACAGAACACCCACCACAAAACCATACACACTGTACACTTGTATACAAAATTTTTCACAAGAACATGAACACGCCGACAAATTAAGAAATCTAAAATATAAACACGAGACACATGGGCCTTTGAATAAATAACTTTTTTTTTAAATGCTTCCACTTTTAAAATGACCTTTGCCATGCAAAATAGTTGCTGGATTTCGTGGTGCAGAAAACATGGGGAAGGGGAAAATAAATCACTTTGTAGGTCACTATGGATACAGATGTCTGCGTTTTCTCCACTGTTCGATTATAATTGTTATAATGATTATTATTATTAATTTAATCAGGTTAATTTTAAATAATTATAGTGGGGACTGTGATGGAAGGCAAAACCTTTATAACCACTGAGTAAATAGTACAATGTCTGGCATATTAAATACTATTTTTTTGGCAATCCTTAAGCATCGTATGTTTATTTAACAAAAAACACTACTCATCTGAAGGAAGGGAGGTGCAAACAGTGTGTACTTCCAAAACAGAAATGAAACCTAAGCCACTGATAGGAATTCAAAATGATTTCTTATTATATTCATATTATACAATAATATATTATATTCAGTGGGTCTGGATTTCAGAAATCTACTGAGTGGATGCTTGAAACATCTGCTGACAGAAAAGACTTGATTGACTAGCATTAAAAAACATGGAATCGGTTTATTTATTTATTTTTTTTTACTTTTTTGTGTTTTAAAAAGATAAGACTAAGATTTACAGTACTGTACTAAATGTTTTCATATTACGTTTTGATTAACGTCATTCAAAACAACGCCTTGAAAAGTACTAGGACTACTTTGGCAAACCGTTGTCAAGCACTACAATATGGAGTTACATTTCCTTTTCGGAGCAAAAATGAACCCTTATGTTCACAGTTTTCCCATGCGGCATTCATTTCTTTGGTCATCTTAGATGAACCATCACACAATGCAATCACGTACTGTGGTCAGGTGAAGCAGTATTCCAGAAGAAACGAACAGTGTGTGCTCTGAACAAAAGGGTATCATCCAGACTGTTACCCGGAACCCACGAGTCAGATAACAGGTCCGCAGACAGTCCACAAGCCAGGGTCTGTCATTTACGAGATGGGGTCACTGCCCTTGGCAGCATTAATGCAGAAAAGTACGTTGAGATCTTAGAGTAACACAAGCTGCCTTCAAAGACGACATTTTCTGCAAGATCGTCCATACGGTTTTTTCGGCAAGAGAATGCAAAACAAGTCAAATCAGACAAGGTTAGGACTGAAATATGTAAATCCCTTTTAATCTTCCCCTGAACCTTTTTTTGTACATTTTTCAACGCGTTTATTGACAAACCAAAGAACCAGTACATCTTTGCTCATCAAAGCCTTCAGTGGATGCTGCTTTTGTACCAACAAATACAATCCCCTGTTTGGAATAAAAACATTATTTTATTTACCTCATTACTAGCCCTAAACTGCCAGGTCCAGTTTGTTGCAGGCCTGATATTCAGAAATGGATGAAATACATTAAATATCTTTGTATATCTTAATATCTTAAATATACAGTAAATTTAAAAGTCAAATTTAAGGAACACTTTTTTTTTTTAATATATCCTATTTTTTTATATTGTCCTAACACAATGGGATCTCTTTAGAGGTCAGATTTACCGTAAGAATACAAAGGTCCTAGAAACAATTGTTTAGGGTTGTGGAATTAGAGGGAATATGTTAAGGCATGCATGTCCAAAGTCCCTTTCTGTAAACTAGCAACGTGTAACAACATTAATTAACTAGGTAGCTATAACTATGGCAAGTACTTGTTTAAAATGGCTGAAATGTTTAATATTTCAAAATGTCAAACATCTTTGTAAGCATGAAACTGATTCTTTAAAACATTAGTAGAAACTTTTTATAAAAGAGTAGGAAATAGTAAGTAAATGAATAAATAAAGTAAATGAATTTCACCACTTCTGGTGAAAATGTTAAAATGTAGAAAAAAAAAACAATGAAAGAAGTCAAGATAAATTCTATACATATTTGTTACTGAACATTATTTTGGTATTAGTCCAGCCCGGTCTGTAAACGTTTGGATACCTCTGCTTAAGGGTGTGGCTGTAACTGTTTGGAATGACTGACTCACTTCAAGCAAGGCCTCAGCTGCTTCAGGGCCACCCAAGACTCAGACCCTTGTTCTCTGGCCTTGAACTTCCTTGAACTTTACAAGTGAAAAGAGGCGGCAAGAAGAGAAAATATACAGTTTAATTAGAGGATATTTCATCAGGGGATATTTCAAAATGAAATATATTTCTTTGCGAGACCAGTATATATTCCCTGATCATTTGGCACAATATACAAAAGGAAAGCTCGTTTTTTCTGGCTGATTTCGCAAATAGCCTGGCATCTGTTTTTATCCACCAAACTGAGCAATTTCTAATTCCATGTTTCTTGATGCTTATCGCTTAATCTTCCTGCGCTGCACATTTGGGTCTGTTCTTGGTAACACTCAAAGATTTTTAATGGACTGAAGACTAGGGTCTGGTGCATCTGTTATGAACATCGCTCATCCATGTTTAATTTCTTACAGTAATGTGGGTTGACTCAAGATTATGATTATGATAAATAATGATTCCAGTCGCCAATATGTACCCTGCTTCTTTTTAATAATGACCTAATGACCTTTTTGATAATGGCTTTATGTCTGGCTTCACTTCAGCAATAATAACAATGAGCTAAATATAAGGCAGTTGAGTGCACCCCTCCCACCTCCCCCTAACCCCGAAACTCACTCATATATTGTTAACTCATTGTTAGTGCTGAACGACTACAAGTTGCCATTTGACGTTATCTAGACAAATTAGCATCCACACAGAAAGTGACAATTATTTATGACTAACAAATACGTAGCACCTTCTACAGCATGCCTAAAAGGGGTAGACTGCTACGGGCCAGCCCCTTAATGAAAATCAGGACTCTGATGTCTTGGAATTCGAGTATTTTTGACATACTCCTAGAACCCTTCTCATTACAGAACCCATGCATCGCTTATCACCTATTAAACTTGACGCCCCTTCACATTCGTAGGTTTTTATATTTTGTTTTAATCAATATAATTCTTCAACAATCTCTACAATATATTAGATTTTAATTGAACAGCCTGTTCTCGTAGATGAAGTGTTGGATGCTGGAGAAACAGGCAGGAGGAGCAAAATGCTTTTACTGAATGACTGGGTTAGAGCATCTCCGAAACGGCAAAGATTGTGCAGTACTTACCATTACTAATGGTCAATAATGACAGCGGTCCAAGAAAAGAGAAAACAAGACTCGCCAACACAACGAAGCAGGGAAGGCTGTCCCATGTAAATAAATAAATCACAGAATTGTTAAATGCACAAGGAAGTAATTTGACATGTACCATATTTTACTTAAGCAATGCTTTAGCTTATCTGTGTATATAAACAAATGACTACTTCCAGAATTGTGGCATTGCATCCCCCCAGCCAACCTCAATGTCCCACAAACAAAGTGGAACAAAATTATCATACCCTGCCATAAAACGCAGTTCATGGAAACGCACAGAATTCACCGTGATTGAAACTGGGCTTTCAAAAGCGCCCCAGGATACAAATATGGAAAGCTTGTAGTATAAGAGATTTCAAAAAGAGCGGCCTTAACGTATCATTCAACGTATCACTCAGACTGTCCCTCAAAACTGGATGACCAAACAAAGAGCATGTTAATCAAGAAGCCACCAAGAGACCAGTGGCAACAGTGAAGAACTTACAAGCCTTTATGCCTGATCTGGAACAATCTCTCATCATGTATCTTATCATTTACGCTTGTGACCCTTGTTACGTGGTAAAACGTATTACGGACAGATGAGACAAGATTTAACAATTTTCCGAATGAAATTCCAGCACAGAGTTTAGCAAAAGCCGAACACGGAACATGCAAAATACCTACTGTGAAGCACGGTGGTGACAAAATTATGGTTTTGGGGTGTTTTTTTTCAGCAGTCAATGGGTCATTCTTGATGTCCCTGTTCATGTCATAATGATGTCCATTATTTTCATCCCTTTCAGGTAAAGCTGGGGGCTGAGTACAAACCCCTTTCCTTGTATCTTGTAATGCGTACCGGCCAAATGTCTACCAAGAGCTGAAAAACATGTTATTAATGCGTCTGATTTTAGGCCGTTAAACTAGGTAACTATTTTAAAACAGTATAATGATTTGATTACAGGTGGCTCAGTTAGTAGCACTGTCTCCTCACAGCAAGAAGATCCTGGGTCCAATCCCAGAGTGGAATTTCCTCCCCACAATCTAAAGACATGCATTAGGTTAATAGATTATGCTAAAACCAACCAACAAATTACCACATGTATATAACCTTTTTATTTGGTTGAATACGCGTAAAAGGATTTACTGTGGACCATCTCAGCACGTTAACATGAACAAACGTTACATATAATTTCCACTTCCACTATGAATACCACTATAGAATGTGTGAACATGGGAAGTCGGAGAAAAACTTATTCGCACCAAACATGTCCTGTGGTTCACACTTCTTACGGGCATTGTTTAACGAGACTGTTTCCTCTGGTACGGATGTGTCGTCCATTCACAAGACGGAAAAAAACAGGTTTCTTGCTGTCCAGAAAAACATCAGACAATAGGGAAATGGTTACCTGTTTCACATTAGGTAGTCACGCTATTTTAAATAACCACTGTATAGGCTTGTGATACGTGTACCCAATCCAGAGACTAATCTTAAACTCAAAGTTTAGTTTTAAGTGAACCATAGCATGAGCACAAATCAGGACACTTACAAAAATGGACGGTCTGCTTCATAGTTAAGCATTAACTATTGACATTAAGCAAGAAGGTGTTGCTTTTGGCTGCTCCGACTTTATTTTGTCTGGGTAGCTTCATCACGATGTGATATTTTGTATACACGCGTTTCCATAGAACCTGGTTTTACTTATCGGTTTCATGTTCACAATTTAAATGAGAAATTGATAAAAGCTCGTTGGCTAACGCAGTTTCCTTCCTCCTACTCATCTAAATGTGTATTCATCTAATTGTTCGCAGGAAAAGAACCTCCATGAATTCCCCTTTCTCATTGTTCTCTGCAGGCCATTTCCTTTGGGAAACAAGCAGTTTTTCTCCATTTTTATCCTCACACAGTACACTACACACCATGTGTAAATATACAAGCTAGTGACCTGACCATGACACAAAAACATAACGCACAATGTACAAAACTCACTTAATATAGAGCGAAAAATGTCTGAGAGACAAGGATAAATGCAAAATAGAAAGATTTTCACTAGTAGTCCCAAACTTTGATCCCATTGAGTTTGTGAATCTCCATATCAGAGTAGGTTAATATCTTAAAACGAAATTCCATTTTATTTAAATCATTTTTCATTACTGCTGCTCCCTGGTGAGAATTGCATGATGGGAGTCCAGGGCAAAAATGCCCTGGAGGGTATGCCAGACCATCACAGAGCTGAACAGGGGGCCCTATTGCAGATTCCTCTGGCAACTTAAAGTCCGTTTCAATACATGTCCTGATATATATATTTAAAGACACGCACAAAAAGTCATTTCTGATTCAAAGCAATGTTAAAAGGAGCTGGTTAGGGGGATTTAGAATGACAAAACTGGCACTTTGTGCACATTGTAATCAATTACTCAAATATAAAACCATATTATAATTTCAAACACATTCTCTTAGCTTCTTGTTAGAAAAAGAAACTTTTATATGTGTACCTATTTATGGACAGATTACGTTCATTTAAACACCAACGTGAATTCCCTTGCAATTCAAATTTCTGGGTTTAGAAAGTTTAGAACTGACATTTAAAACGATTTCTTTTTTATTTTCCGTTCTGCCACTGTTAGCAAAGATTATAAATTAAATAATAAAGTATCCCCTAATGTCATGAGCTGTGTATTAGAAACGTATTTTTTAAAAACTTTAGTATAGACGGATGAGACAAGATTGAACAATTTTCTGACTGAAATTCCAGCAGTGTTTAGCAAAAGCCAAACACAGAACATAACTACAATGGAAAACACCTACTGCGAAGCATGGTGGTGACAACATCAAGGTGTTGGGGTATCAATGGGTCATTGTTGATGTCCTTGTTCATTTCATAACGATAACATTATTGTTATCCTTTCCAGGTAAAGCTGGGGGCTAAGCACAAACTCTTATTTTTGTTTTTTCCCCTCAAAGCTGTTGTCTTTTTCCTCCTTACATGCATATTGTAATGTGTACCTGCAAAATGTCTACCCTGAGCTGGAAAATGTCATTACTGGGGCTTAACTTTAGACTGTTAGACCAGGTAGCTATTTTAAATCAGTTTAATGATTTTATAACCGGGTGGTTCGGTTAGTAGAACTGTCTCCTCACAGCAAGAAGATCCTGGGTTCGATACCAGACGAGAATTTCCTCCCATAATCTAAAGACATGCATTAGGTTAACTGATTATGCTACAAACAGAGAGCATATAAATGTGTATGACTATGGGATATTACCGTTTGTATTACATTTTGTTTTTGTTTGAATATGTGTAAAAGGATTTTAAAACTTTAGTACAGTTGAAATTCAATACAAGTCAGATTTATTTCTATAGCGTTTTTAACAGTGCAGCATTGTCCCAAAGCAGCTTTATAATATTATATTATTTTATGACTCGAATCCCAAATTGAGCAAGCCTAGGGTGACAGTGGAAAGGAAAAACTCCCTGAACGTTGTAAGGAAACCTTGGGAGGACCAAAACACAAGAGGTTTCCTTGGGTGGCTTAGATTGAAACAATTAAATTTATATTAATAGTGAAACTAAGTAAATATAATTTTTAAAATGTCATTTTAAAAAACGGTGTCAACTGTGAAAATACTCACTGTGGTTGAAAAAGCCGTTAAATTGAAACCACACAACGTCAGTTTGGGATTTTTAGCCTCTTTGGTGAGAAACGCGGCATTTTGTGTGTTTGTGTTTAAATATATTATCACACAATTCTGATGAAAGATAACCAAGATTTGCCGTAAAACTACCACATCAGGAAACATCAAGTGTGCGTTAAATTTAAAGTCTGGCGCAGAAATTGTCCCCAGCTTTAGTTTTTCAGCCAGACATCAACCGCTTGCTAATAACCTGAAACCATAGAGTCGTGGGCGGGGATTGCAGGGGCCTAAATGTCCAGCTTCTGCCTTTTGATTGGCTAACAGACAGCCAACTATCGGCTCTCATTGGACAAACCTGATATCCATCACTCGGTCGCTAAGGGCTTCAGAGTTTGAAACTTTTGGTTAAAGGTGGAGTCATGTAACAAACTGCTGTAACTGATCCGAGGAGACGGAGAGCGAAAACTTCTTCAATTATTTACAACGGCGCTCAGCAGCTTCACAGATCCGGATAATCTCATACAAAAGCTTAGCTAATAACTTTCTGATCAGTGGTTATTAGAGGTTTGTGATGGCTGACACTCACTGGAAGTGTTAGATGGAGATTTGAGTTGTAGAGGCTGGACTCTGGATCACGGATTTGACGCCCCCGTATCCGCTGCAACTCCGAAAAAAGGTACTTTTTGGATTATTTAACAACTTCAGTAGACAGTCTTTAACCTTATTCAGCTATAGATAAATATCTGTAGCATTCGGGATCGGTGTAAACCGTAATGTATTTGTGCTTAACTTGGTGCTGGTTTTGCTTATTAAATTCAGAATACGCTCATAAAAACTTATTATAAGTACCTTTTTTTATTAATAGACGTGCTGTTAATAAACACGGTTTAGTAATGGACAGCTGTATGTGTAGCCCAGTAATGTTTAATAGGATTAGCGAGACATGTTCTTTCTATAGCGCTTAAATAAACTGCTCACAGAAGTGAGGATATATTACATTATGGGATATTTCATAGTGAAATATGCCCTGATTTTTCTTACAGGGATATTTTTTTAATTCATGACCATAGTCGTAGTCACTGGGAAAACCGTGTGAAACTAAAATCACCGATAATAATAGTTAATAATAGAGATGGAAGTCAAGTTACATGTGTGCAAGTCAAATGTGTCAGATCTTAACTTTCAATTCTTAAGCAAATCCAAGCGTACAGTAGTAATATAACTCAAGTCGTAGTATTATAATTAAGTAACTCAAGTCGTAGTATTATAATTAAGTAACTCAAGTCTTAGTATTATGGTAAAGTAACTCAAGTCGCAGTATTATAATTAAGTAACTCAAATCGTAGTATTTTAATTAAGTAACTCGTCGTAGTATTATAATAAAGTAACTAAAGTCTTAGTATTATAATTAAGTAACTCAAGTTGCAGTATTATAATTAAGTAACTCAAGTCGTAGTATTATAATTAAGTAACTCGTCACAGTATTAAAGTAAAGTAACTCAAGTCACAGTATTGTAGTAAAGTAACCCAAGTCATAGTATTATAATAAAGTAACTCAAGTCTTAGTATTATAGTAAAGTAACTCGAGTCACAGTATTAAAGTAAAGTAACTCAAGTCACAGTATTGTAGTAAAGTAACTCAAGTTGTAGTATTATAATAAAGTAACTCAAGTCTTAGTATTATAGTAAAGTAACTCGAGTTACAGTATTAAAGTAAAGTAACTCAAGTCACAGTATTGTAGTAAAGTAACCCAAGTCATAGTATTATAGTAACGTAAATCATGTCATAGTATTGTAGCCAAGTAACAAGTCATAGTATTGTAGTAAAGTAACTCAAGTCATAGTATTGTAGTAAAGTAACTCAAGTCATAGTATTATATCAACGTAACTCAAGTCTGCATAAAATCTGCTTAGATTCAACGTAACCTATTTGTAATGACTGAAGTTGATTGTTGTGGTGTTCCTGTCACTTATTTTTGACCTACAAAGAACGCTGTTCTCATTTTACTAATTTCATCAACAAAATAATCATTTAATCCAAAATTTTTGGAATATATTCAATATAACCAATAGTCTCAAGTCACAAATACCAAATCAGAGTCTTTTAGCAATGTTAGTCAAGCAAGTCCTTAAATTTGAGACTCCAGTCTTATTCTGTTTAAATGGCCCAGCTTTAGTTAACAATTTCTATAAGTCTGAGCCTAACTGTGCTTTCTTTGAACACAAAACACGCAGTATGTTTTAACAATAATGTACTAAATAAGCTAACTATTACATTTTGCTAATTTCCTTCAGGATCAATTAAGTATTAAGTGTCTGTCTGTCCATCTGTCCGTCCGTATGCCCACCCACCCAATTCCATCCATCTATCTATCTATCCATCTATCTATCAATTAATTTCAAAGTTTGTGCCAATATGCATAAGGATTATTAAGAGCCATTTATGACACAACCTGTATCCCATTTAAAAAAACAAAAATGTCATTATTTAGGATTATTAATCAATTCTGTTATCACACTTATTTCAATTACACGTATATAATTAGTAATGGATTACAAAAGACAATAACGACGACCAGCGCGAGACCAACGTCTCATTAGTTTGAACACCTTGCACTAAATACACACAGAGAAACTTTCATTTACTTAGCTGTGCAAGAAAGCACTGAAGGTCCTTGTGTAACTCTTACAATCCTAAAAAAGCAGACCCAGTGTAATTAGGCATAGTTTTGCTTATCAGCAGTCTAATGTAGGACCCGCTGTGTTAGTCCAGTCTGCAAGGATGATCAGTTTGGGTTACTTTAATAAATCATGGCACACCAAATAATAGCTACCAGATCCCTATTAAGACAGGTTTTAAATAGGCTACTTCCTTTTATAGACCCTTAGTACAGACATCCGGTTTTTTTTTCTAAAAGAAACTCTGATCATGTGACAAGTTCGTATAAACATCCATGTTAAATTAAGCGCAACCCATTTGGGCCTCTCACAATTATTGCATGGTCTAATCAAAATGATAAATAGCAGATTCCACAGTCCTGCGTTTCAATATGAACATGCAGGTCATGAGCCAGAGCACACAAGCAAACACACAGTTAGTTAACATTAACTGTATCAGTGGGATCCGTCACTGTGTCATAATATTTTAATCTTTATTCTTAGTCGAGGCCGTTCAACTTTGAACAATGTTTGGTACTGTGGAACTTTATCGCCTGTTCCTGGGGTTGATTCTTTTTCTTTTTTTTTGCTATACAGTGCTTTTACAGTGTGATAACTGGGTAAAGAGTAAACCTGTCTAATTAAGACATGTAATTGGTTTGAATTGCATGAGCTCATTCTGTTAAATGGTTCATCCAGATTCATGATTTGCCCAAATGTTTAGCCTAATCATTCTGCCATAGACGGTATAAGCCACTTTAGGCTTATTTAGTATATACAGGGTGAGTCAAAAGTCACAGGACACACCGTGGATTTTTCCCAAAGGCCGCCAGAATCGTTGTTGAGGTCACCCCATTGTTGAAGCTCCACCGTTCCGGTTCCTCTGAATTTCGTTATGAGGGATGTTAACAGTGCTGTGCGAAATCGGTCATGTTTCTGGGTGTCGGTTTTTGAAGTCGGTTGCTATGATACGGCTGCTGCGTTCCAGAGAATCGTCAGTTCCATCCTCAGTTACCTGTGACGCATAACGAAGGTTTTGCGTTTGTGTTGATAACTTTTGAACCACAAGAGAGATTGCAAATCTGATTGTAGTAATCAATCTTCTTCTAATGCTACATGACTATTTTCCCAGTGCCCTTGTCCTTGATCCAATATGGCGGATTTTCAGGATGTTCTGGAAACAACCTAAAAGACAGGCCCCCTCACCCATTACTTGCTGGGGTAGTCAGATATGTCGTTTCTCCTTTTGTTTCTAAAAAAGGGTGCCTTTTGTCTAATATAACATAGTGTATTTTTGCTAAATAAGACCCCAAACAGACACACAAGCAGCTCTTATAGGTTTAGAAACTTAAACTGTGACCTTTTTAATGGAATACCAGCAGAAACCACAAGCAGACTGAATGTCATGAGTTATATAACAGAAACGGTTCTGAAATGGATAGATCTAGGCCTCGTTAGCCTGAATATAATGACATTGTTAATAATAAATACCTCTGTCATGTGATCACATATACTGCTTACAAAAATGAGCAGTATACAGCGTTCCCTCGTTTACGGCGGGGGTTACGTTCCAGGACCACCTGCGATAAACGGAAATCCGCAAAGTAGGGACGCTATGTTTATATAAGTATTTATATACTATTTTAGCCGTAGAACCTGCAGAACGTTTGGGTGGCATCGTAGGGCTCGAATGAATTCAGTCTATAATGAAACTTTCACAAACAGCAAACACAACAGCGCAGATAAAAACTCGTCATGTCGACAAGTAGAGACTCAGGCGACCGATGCTCTAGTGTTACTTCTCGTTTTTGGTGAGTATTCATCCGCTGAGTACATACGCTACTTACTGTAAATCCTAATATTTTATGATTTATAACATTCCTTTATTGTTAGAATTAATATTTGTAATATATTTTTATAAATTTTGTGATTTATTCAATGTTAAAGTTCATCAAATACATGTATCTGTATGTGTCAACTATACCACACGTACTACGCACGTGCAGATCGAGTTCCGCAAAAACCCACAAAACCGCGATATTTTTTCCATTAGTGTTTTTGAAAAACTTACAATGCATCGAGTCTGCGAAAGGTGAACCGCGAAGTGGCGAAACTGTAGTTTGGGGATTAATACTGTTTGCAAAGGTTTCCCCAACACCGGTCAAATTAAGTGTTTTAACATAAGATCTGAACTGGCTACATTCAAATATGACATATTTCTTCAAATTTGAATAAAACAGTAATAATCTGTAATGTTCACCAGTTGTGTTTTGGACACTGACACGTGTGGGACTAGCATGAGATGCTGGTCAACCAGCTAAACTTTGCCAGTTTTCCAGCATACCAGCAAGATCACTACCCTGCATAAACTTTCACCAGCATCACATGATAATAACTGACATGCCAGTGTCCAAACACATCATATGATTAACATTTACAGCATTTAGCAGACACTTATCCAGAGCCTTTCAAGTTATACAAGCTTACAGTCCGAGCAATCATGGGTTAAGGTCCTTGCTCCACAGTGGCAGCTTGGCGGAGGCGGGATTTGCACGTTCTGGTCCTAGCAAATATGGGACTGTCTGCCGAAAAGTGGCCTTTGCTGGATTTTTATGAAAGACAAAATTCAAATGAAAAAGATGGATAAACTGGAATTGGGCCAAGTTTTTGTATGTCACTAGGCAGTCCCCACAAAGACTGTGAGACAGATGTGTGTGTGTTAAAGTTAGAACATGTTTTAAACTTGATGCATTAAGTAAAAAATGCAGAACTACGTTCTACTGATGGTCGTTCCATGCAGAGATTGTATTATTATCATCGTATTAAGCTGGATTTTTAAACTTGATTGAATTGAAAAAACAGCTGAATGTCATTTCCTTTTTCAGGAGAACGTGTTACAAAATTGACTCAACATACATTATGAATACATTAGTAGAAAAAAGAAAGATTTTCACAACATCAAACATTTCAGCAGCTTTACACACTCAGCTTTCCTTAATAGCAATGAAATCATGAGGCTACTGAAGCTAACCAGTAAGCTAATCGAAATCAGTTGAGCCCTGTGTAAAATGTATCTAAATCGTGTCTAAATCAAAACGACCGCCTCCTAAAACATTCTACGTTAAAGTACATTTACACTGCCTGCCTTCAGCAGGCTCTCCTACCCAGGGTGACTTTGTTTTGCGAGGCATTTCCTTACGCTAGCACAAATGAGCCGTGCGCCAAAGAACGTCATTTAGCTAAACCCCTGTTAGCGGTTGACTCAATATTCGGTGTTTAGCTATCACTTACTATGTATACTATTTATTACAGTTCAGTTACTTTCATCCTGAAACTTTGCACGAATCTACTTTCATGTTGCAGCAGGTTTATTTATAAACTCTGTCATTAAAGCAGCGTGAAGAGTCATAAGACAATGGCAGGTTTTGCTAATGCTGTAGCTCATCGTATGGATTTGTGTCCCGTGCCTGATGATAATGTTCAATGGGTGTGAGTGTTGTTGCTGTTGCTGACCTGGCGCAGAGTTTAATGACAGTGTGCGTCGTGTGTGTGTGTGTGTGTGTGTGTGTGTGTGTTCGTTTCATCAGACAGGATCTACTGCCCTGTTCTTCGCTGCTCAGCAGGGACATGATGACATTGTTAAGCTCCTGTTCGATTTCGGAGCCTCCACTGAACTTCAGACCCAGGTATCCAAGTGTAAAAGTGCATCAGATACAGTAGTACCTGAGTACACTCAGCGGTGTGATCAGCTGGAACATATTGCAAGCTCAGATTGTGTGTGTGTGTATATGTTTATTGGAAAAAGCGAGTCTGAGGGAGAAATAATGAGGCAGAGAGCTGACCTCGGAGCAATTAGCAGATGTGCTGACGGGTACTTCCAATGAGCTTAATACCTGCTTTGGCAGTTCAGTCTTAGTCTGGATCTGAATTAATTACAGAGATTACTTCTCTCATCCTAGACAAAACTGTAATTTGCATGATTAACGCGTCTTATATAACACACAAGAGGGATTCAGATCTAATGATCTATTCATAACTCTGATTTCCTGTGTTCAGTCTGAACTGCCAATTGACTTTTTTTGATACCCTGCCTTTTTATGACTTTAAATTATGACTTCTGCTGCTCAAACATACATCGCGGACACTGGAGGTTTGTTAGTTAAGGCACTGGACTTCTAATTAGAAGGTTATGGGTTCAAATCTCTGTAAGGCTATCGCTGTTTTGACCCTTAGCCTGCAGGTACTTAGTCCGTATGAATCAGACCATTTGCTAAATGCTGTACTGTACTTTAGATCTGTCCAAGAAGCAGTCATTTGTTAATGAATTGGCCTTCAAGGAAATCTGATCATACTAGTCAGTCAAGATCTGGAGCAAAAAGCTCTTGAGATGCTGTGTGCAGTTCTATTGCTGGAAGGCTTCAGGAAGAGTCCAGCACAATCATTTGAGCAAATTATAAATGATTTACATTGACATTTACTTTGATTTTGATTTTGTTGCAGACTGTAGGTTGTCAAGATGGTTCATGGTTTTTCTGGTCAACTTTTTCTGGTAACATTTTCATTTGTTAATAAACATCAATTCTGCCCTACAATACAGATTTACATTCACAAGTGCAAATTAAAACATTAGTGTGGAAAAAATAAGCCTTATATTAACCATGTCCAGAAGTGACATTGACTCCTTCAGGCTCAGAGGTATCTGGTACAGACCGTGCAGTGGAAACATGAATTGTGGTCAGATGAATCAGTATTCCAGACATAAAGGACTGCAGACTGCTATTGGTAGCCAATCCAAAAGCAAGGCTGTGTCACTGTATAGGGTTCTTTCACTGCCATCCAAAAACTTGTTCGCGTTTCTATAATGGCAGCATTAATGCAGAAAAGTACACTGAGATTTTAGAGCACGACAATGTCTTTTCCAGGGACGTCCATGCATTTTTCAACAAAACAATGCAAAACAAGCCGAATCAGACCAAGTTTGCGCTGAAGAATGTAAATATATACCGCTCTTTATTTGAGGAACATCACAAACAACCAAACGTTTCTCATGTAACATCTCCACTGGCTTTCTGTTGCAGCCAGGATAGAAGCTAGATGTATTTTCCTGTTTATTTTAGAACTTACAGTATTTAAGAGCAGAAGTTATTTAGATTTTTTTGATTCAGAACTACACACCTGCTTGCCAGTTCAGGTCTTTATCCTCAGGGGGACCCAGTAGGTTATAAACTGAGACCTAACCAAGCCTGAAAGATCAGATTTGAGGGCTTCAGTGTCTCGACTCAGGGATGAACAGTCCTCTCTTATCCTTCTGCTAAAGTCTGAAGACTAGATTAAGATAATACCTTTTCTATCCTCCGTGCTGTACTTGATCAGATATCTGTGTATATTTATCTTTGTGCTCTTAGTATTTAGAAAAAAAAGAAAGTTATTTATCACAGGCCATGTCTATTTTTAGATGAATATTCTAAAAGTATCATTTTGAAAGTATTTCTGCCAAATTTCAAAGTACAAATGTAAACTTTTAAATCTTTTTTCTGAATGCTGGGCCAATCGATCCAGTCAGATTCCACCAGTCTTAAAATAGAGATTGTTAGAGCTTACAATGTCTTCCTACTACTGAAATAAAGGTAATCCAAAATGATATGAAACTGAATGATGATTTTGCTGGATAGTTAAAGCATCCGAAATCCCAAACCTTCCTTTGACGGCTGACTGTTTGACGATGCTGGTTGTAAAACAAGCCTTACATAATTAATGGCCGTGTTCCATTTGTGTTGTGTTCCCTGTAGGACGGTGGCACAGCCATGTGCGCTGCCTGCCAACGAGGTCACTCCAAAGTAGTAGAGACGCTGCTCAAGAACGGAGCCAACGTCCATGAGCAGCTCAATGTTAGTTCACTCATTTTAAATCGACCTCCGTGTAGCTGTGTGTAAAACCTGAGTAGTTCCATCTGCTCTCAGGTTTCTGCCATATCAGCGAGTCCGTGCTGCTGATGGGAAATGAGTACGCTAAAGTGGTATGCAGTTTGGACTGAGGCCTGAACACTAAACAGTGTCAATACATAGTTATAGAGGTAATATAAGTAATATAGGTTTATATGGATTGGATTAACCGTACACTCGCGGCCGACTCTCGGTCACTTGATGGATCATCGATCTCCACACATTTCTGTCTTTCATCGATGTGATCCATGAAG
>JAUZST010003226.1:0-17327 GCA_034779995.1 Parotocinclus haroldoi | reverse complement strand
TGTGTGTGTGTGTGTGTGTGTGTGTGTGTGTGTGTGTGTGTCTGTGTGTGTGTGTGTCTGTGTGTGTGTGTGTCTGTCTGTGTGTGTGTGTGTCTGTGTGTGTGTGTGTCTGTGTGTGTGTGTCTGTGTCTGTGTGTGTGTTTCTGTGTGTGTGTCTGTGTGTGTGTGTGTGTGTGTGTCTGTGTGTGTGTTTGTGTTTGTGTGCCATGTGTGTTTTACACTGTGGGGACCAAATGACCCCAAACCATAGAAAGCTCTAACATTCATACATGCTGGGGACACATTCCCATGAGGAACTCGGATGTTTTTACAATAAAGCCAGAAGTGTAAAAAGAATACTTCAGGTTACTGAGGTTGTGGTTAGGAGTCGGTGTAGCTTTAATTGACTACAGTGATCATTATGTAAATTTAGGGTCCCCACAATGATGGAGAGACAAACCTTAAATGAATTAAGGCTGTTCTGAAAGCTTGACGCCCAGCAAGGTGTACCTAATAAAGTGGCCTGAGAATAATACATACATATGCACACTGGTATGTGATGCATAACATCCAAGGACTAATAATGTCAGTGTTATTAATTATTTATTAACCTTCTGAACATTGCTCATAACTAGAATGGCTAAAGCAGCACATTTTCTTACAAAGCATCTTGGTAATGATGCTGTGTGTGAAGATGGAATGCCTCTCTGTCACAGTCACAGTTATATGTTCACTTCCACAGGGCTAAAATATTAATGCATATGCAGTGTTCTGCAGAAAACAGTGCAATTATTTCTACCAGTAACACCAGTTTAAAAAAATGCTAGCGCTAAACATGGTGCACATTCCTAATTAGCATACTAAACAAGACAAACGCTTGCCTACTAAATGCTATGCATACTACTCATGCTAGCATACTGCTTATACGAGCATACCAAATAGTATGCAAGCTTTGTACTATTATATTAAATATCATATATACTGCAAAATAATATATTATATTATATATTTAGATTTACAAAATAACACTTGGAGTAACATTGTATTGTTTAAATGTTCCCTTTTTTTTTTTTGAACAATATATATATTGACCTAAACCAAGAGTGGCAGAGGATCTCCACAGTCCCACAGGAACTGCTGGATAATCTGATCCTGTTCAGGCTCCATCACTGTCAGTGTGTTTTGGCTTTCTTGGGTGATCATACACCCTAGTGAACGTGGGGGCACTCTGGTCCAGTTTAACATTCTTCTGTTCATCCCCACGAATATATCACCCTCTACTCAATCACCATAACTGAGTTTGCATCTCATTTGCGTAATCGAACAACTTTCTTTGACTTTTCATTTGCTTTTCTGATGATCTTGATTAATTAAATAAAATCAAATGCTTTTATATATATATATATATATATATATATATCCTTAAAAGCAGTGAGCAGTGTTTTATATATATATATATATGTATGTATATATATAAAATGTATATATACTGAGAGCCAGAATTTAAAACAATCCAGAAAATCACATTGTATAATTTCTAAATAATGAATTTGCATTTTATTGCATTAAATCATTCAATTCAATTTTATTTCTATAGCGCTTTTTACAACGTAGCATCGTCTCAAAGCAGCTTTACAGTAATACATGATCTTAAAAGGCCAATCCCAAGTTGAGCAAACCCAGGGCGACAGTGGCAAGGAAAAAACTCCCTAAAACGGTAGGAAGAAACCTCGGGAGGAACCAAGACTCAGCAGGGGACCCGTCCTCCATGGGCGGCCTAGATGTTAATTAAACAAATACTAACTGTATATTAAATAAGTATTTGATATGATAAAAAAAAAACAGAACTTAATATTTGGTACAGAAACCTCTGTTTGCAGTTACAGAGATCAGACGTTTCCTGTAGTTCTTGACCAAGTTTGCAGACACTGCAGCAGGGATTTCGGCTTTCACTTCTCCATATAGATCTTCTCCAGATGATCTCCAGATCAACACTGAGTTTCAGATCCCTCCAAAGATTTTGTATTGGGTTCGGGTCCGTAGACTGGCTAGGCTGCTCCAATACCTTGAAATGGAGCCATTCCTTTACTTCTTGTGTTTTGGGTCGTTGTCATGCTGGTAGACCCAGCCACGACCTGCCTCCGATGCCCTTACTGAGGGAAGAAGGTTGTTACATGACCCCATCCATCCTCACTTCAATACGGTGCAGTCTTCCTGCCCCCTGCACTACAATACTGCAATACCTGTAGGCTTTTTTAAATCCACAAGGTGTCAGTGTGATCCTAAAGCTTGTAAATCAGCAGAGATTTTCTGCAATCAACAATAACAAAATGGTGCAAAGAAGTCTGCATTATTCAGTTTTATTAATATTGGAGATTTAGCTAAAGTCTTGATGGATTGAGAGGTAGGTGGAGTGGGACTAAGTGAAAAGTCCTTTCACTGATGGATTAGGCGATGCGCAGCCTTTCTTCTATAGCCTTTCGTTTCCACTGTTGCCCGCTCTATTTGGATGAACATTATTCCCTGAGGGGCCAGAACTCATAGGCTGCTAAGCTCAGCTGATTTAGGTGCACTGTGCTCGCTACTATCAGTCTCTTCCTGAGAACAGACACGCCTGCTGAGCTTCTTTCAAAGAGTCTCACTGGAGATGTTGATTCTGCTCTGGTTAATTGTAGACAAAGTGAGCTTGTGGATGATTTGTCATGACCAGATGGAAGATGACACTTTGGCATTTAAGGAGAAGGCCAGCGTAGACGAGCTCACAATAATTTTATAACATCTCCGAAGGAGACCTGTAACGCCAGCGTGCAAAATGCAGAAGCTCCCATGGCAGTGGGTTGGAGATCCCTTTATGTGCAGTCAGAGCTAGTTTTTGCTTTATAAATATGTCATTACTTTAGCAAAAGATTTTTATATCGTTACTACGTGCAAATGTAGCGACCATTCTTATGTGTGTGTGTATAGTTCTATATATATATATATATATATGTAGTCACATTTTTGTATACATATAGTCAGGTGTCAATGGAGAGCAGGTGAGTTACATTTGGCTCTCACACTCTCTCATAGTGGTCACTGGAAGTTCAAAACCATAAAGCGTTTTAACTGGGAAAGATCCTCGTCATGGTCAAGCAAACATGTTGAGTGCACATGCTCAGCATCATAGCCAGAGGCTTGGTTTTGAAAAAGACAAATGAGTACTGCCAGCATTGCTGCAGAGGGTAACGGGGTGGGGGGTCAGCCTGTCACTGTCTGACACTGTTTCCAACTGGCCTGCATGGATGTCGTCCCAGAAGGAAGACTCTTCTAAAGATGATGCCCAAAAAAGCCTTCGTACTACACTGTCCTGCCTACAGTCCAGACCGGTCTCCCAGAAGTTGTACCTCAAGCAAGAATGGAAAGGAATCCCACCCACAAAGCTTCAGCAGTGAGCGTCCTCAGTTCCCAAAACCTATGGAGTGTTACTGAAAGGAAAGATAGACTGCCCCTGTCCCAACTTTTTGAAACGTGTTGCTGGCATGGCATCAAATTCCCTGACATGGGAAGGTCAGCACAGTTTTCACTTATTTGAGTTCCCTCTAGTGTTGAAGAATGACTAGAAAGAAGAGAATTTGACCTCTGGGTCACATCATCTACATTTGTACCAGTACAGTAAAGATATCTGCTGTGTTCATCACGATTTTCTTTTTTTTATTTAATCAGCACTTGTTTTCTTTATTCCAGAACTTTCTAGAATACAACAAACAACAAAAACAGAGCTTCCCCTGTACTTCCAGTGAAACAGTAAGTCCTGGATCGTTCATTTCTAGACACTTTGATCAACTGTCAAAATAAAATATAAAGGGTAAACAAAAAAAAAATGAATTTCTAGAGAACAGGGTGCCAGTCCATCACAGGATTCACCCAAACTTCGCTTGTGAGTGCCTGCTCACAAATAATAGTGTCCAGCTGTTTATTCTCAAACGATCCCACACGAGGGATCCCATATTTGCCACCTCGCCCGCAAATCAATATTGAAATCTCCTCTACAGCCTCTAAAACCCCTACCTGGCCACCCCAGGGGGTCTTCCCTGGATGAGTATAAGTGTCATTTATTTTTACACCACTGCTAAAAATCTGATTCATTTCAAGCCTTGTGTCTAGGAGGGATTTAGTTATAACCTACAAGGACAAGTATTAATACTCTTTTCCTTTTGAACAAAAGCAAGTTTTCTGACAAGCCTTTTCATATCCTTGTTATTTCTGCAGAACATTGTATTGCTTTTAATGATTACCCCACTCCGCAGTTAAATTAATCTCATCCAGACATGGCTGTTTCATTTTCTTTACACGTGAAACGGCGGACGGCTGCAGGTAGAGACCGCGTTATCAGTGGATCAGAGGTTGTAATTCTAAATTGTAAACAACGTGTCGATTTCTCACAGAAGGACGTTGCAATGTTAATGTGTGTTTCACAGAGAGAGGCTGCCAAGTTTGGAGGCGATTCCCTGCCAGTTGGTGTGTGCTGTGTATTCCCAGTGGAAAATGTGGATATTCCAGGTGCTGTGATCGAGCTACTGTAGTTAGTCAGTCAGTCCACCAGTGGCAAATTCTTACTGGATACTGTATAGTGGTTAGACCAAAAACAGTTGCGTAAACGAATATTTCGTTTGGAACCTTTTTGATTTGACCACTTTATGCAATGTCAAAAGGCTCTGAGATCGAGGCACCGGCTCTCCCACGATGCTGTCCAGGATAAAGTGGATAAAAATATATGAACCTTGGCATTATTGTCCTGTATTAGGCTTGTTGCATCAGGGAAGAAAAACTCAATAACCTGGTCATTCAGCATGTTCAGCTTCTCATCTGACTTCATTTTATTATGACATAACATTGCTGAGCCTTGACCTGACCAACTGATTTAATAACAAATCATATCACTAATGCATCCAACGCCCCCGCAGTAGGGCAAATCTAGACTTTTCAGACCGCAAGCTTCTAATCTTTATGCCGCCTGGATAGCTGAAGATATTCATTTAAATTAACCTCACTTACAAGTGGTTTTTTTATGAAGACACAGCTGGGAGTTCTGGTCATATTGTGCATGGTAAAATGCTGTTCTTTTTACTTAGCCTTGAGCAGAGGTGGGGGACTGCTTGAGTAGCTCTGATAAAAGACTCGACTTTGACTTGGCCCTAACGACTTGAGGCTTGACTTAGACTTGAGGCCGATGACTCAATAGGAGCCTATTTAACATTTGCTTTTCTGCAATGTAAAATCTTTATGTTCGAAAGTTTGATTTTGAAGCATGAGCGAGTGATTTCTACAGTGCACGCAGCAGAACGTGGCACGCTGAACGGACTAAACAGCGGTCATGAAGGTGGCCAGGCCAAAAATAATTCAATTCAGGTTCAAGGATGATGTTATCGATGATGGTAGGAAGACGAGAACCGCGGTATGCAAGGTTTGCAGCTCAAAAAACCCACCACGATAGTTAAGCTACCAAGCTACGCTAACGCTTGCTAACATGAACGTGTCAAATTTAATATATCGATATTGTTACGGGAGAGGAGGGAAGACCCAAGAATGCGGGAATGGGGATCAAGCAACTAGGGATAACCAAAAAGGTTGAGCAAAAGGCTCTCCAACTTACAAAAACACAAAAAGGGGAAAACACGCAGCTGTGATGCGTCTCGAATGGGGATGGCACCTACAGCTGACGTGTGAGCCAGTTGGCACTGATACACGCCGAAGCGGCAGAGGGCAGACGTGCAGTGAGCACGATAAAGCGCCGATTTGGGAAGCCAGGGGGGGAGCCCAAGCGTGAGTGTGCTGAGAGCGCTGAAGAAGCCGTTTGGGGCACATCCCAAACGGAGCATCCAATCGAACGAAGTGACGCTAAGCGGTGGTACGGAGTGAGGCACAGGGAACCCTGATATTTCCCTGACCGGCTACATTCCCTCAGGGGTTTCCCCCTTACTCATCTGTCGGCAATAAAAGCCCCGGGATGTCACCGACTAAGCGCTGAAATGGACGCATACAAAAATGCGATTGCTAGCGATTGCTCAAGAACGAGAGACACGACGTACTGCGTGCCACAACATGACGCCGAACAACGCTAAGACAGTGTTCGTCATCACGTCGCCAATCAAACACGGGATATAAACAGCCTCGCCGATTGCTCTGTAACTGCACTCGATGAGGACGGCGACCCCCACGGGAGCGTGAGGTAGGACTCCTAACAGATATGTGATAAGAAATGTTTATTAAGAAGCACCTTCGAGATGCATTACCAGAAATGGCATGACCCTCCTGAAGGGGGAAGTAAGCCGTTAAGTAAGTTAGGGAATTGCATGTTTGAGGTATATTTAATGTTAACGTTGAGATCACTAAGTGAAGCATGATCATGATCATTCAAGACGTTGATGGTTCACCAATCCTTCCAATAACATTACTTAACTTAATTACTGTTCTTAACTCAGTTCCGGTCTTTTAGCTCAGTCCAGTCTCCTTAGTCGCTTGCTTGATGCAGGTCAATAATTTGACTCTTTTGAAACACAGTAAAATATTTTTTTTACCATACATTATGTCTTCCATCTATTTACTGCATCAGATGTATTATTGCTAGTTAAATGTAATAATCGCATTCTTTTCTACAATTAACTAATTGCTTAATGGAATAACTTTATAAAATGAAATAAACTTTTTTTTTGGTCAGACAGTGTAGTTGAAGATCAGTCTATAAAAAAATTACATAAAACAAAAAATATCATGGAAAAATGTTAGACTGCGTCCTAACAGCAACCTACATGATGCAGTGGATTATGGGTCACTACTGGTGTGCTTACCATTACCATTGTGACCTCACATTTAGTCAATTTTATGCAGATAAGGGAAATTGCTCTTCTCCAGGACTCCCTTATCGGCTGATTTTGCCTCTAATGCTCCCAGGTGGGGAGTCCATTATTAATCTGCAACTGGATTCAAACCAGCCACCCAGTGTCAGGTGATGGAAGAGTGTCAAAACACTGGTTAGAAGGGGTGTTATCAACCATAATATCACCAAGTGATGATCCAGAGACCTTTTTGTCATGCAAAATAGGACAAATATGTCTTTCACTTGCATAAATATTTGTGGGATCTGCCCCGAAGGACATTTGGGATCATAGCTGGAGGATGAAGGTGAATTGTTCTTACTTGTTGAGGTTTGGAATGTTGGGAATTGTGACTTTGTGCCACTCTCCTCGCACCAGCATTGAAACAGGAGTGCAATTCACATTCCATAACTCCCGCTCCTTCACTCACTTGCTGAGGAAAATTACAACTCAGCAAGAGGAATGTGGCTAATGGTCTGAACGCGCTCCAAGCAAAGCTAGAGACCACAATATCCCTTCATTGTCATGCACGTATTATCACCCGCATGGAGATCTCCACAGAGGGGGCGTGAAAGACATGACCAGAGGTCATCATCCCACCATCCCTGCATTTTACTTATTCATAAAGTGTGAGCAGGTGCAGCCCTACACTCACATCAATCTCCAGAAGCAGTCGTGACAGCTGGACGAGGTTTGGAGTAGGGAGCAGCTGATGCAACGATCAACAAGCTGTGTTCGGATGAAAACTGGGATAACAAGGACCCGGCACAAAAACTGTGAACATTATGCATGCATGGAGGGTAGTGATGAGAGATTAATAATGGTTTCTTGATTGATCCCTAATTACTATGATTAATAGTTATAATTTAAAGGAATACTCCAGTGATTTATATACAGTATGTGATCAATTACCATTAATAGTACTTACAAGACACTTACACAAATAGTACTGCAAGCATTTCAAAGTTTTGTTAAAAAAAACTTTTTTTTATGAAGTCCCACAGTAAATATTTGTAGAAAATAAAACGAAAGAAATGTTCAAAGGTATCTGTAAATCAAGTATTAGTAGTAGTGTTATACAGCAAATTTTTTTTTACTAATACAGGTAATAGTAGTGGTACTTAACATTATAATTATTATTATTTTCATTAGTAGTAGCCATAGGAGTATTAGCAGTAGTATTACTATTATTATTTTGTTATTATTATTATTATTGTAAGTAGTAATAATAGTAGTCATGGTCATTTTTACCACTTTTATCATTTTAAGGCTGCTATCCTTGTTGTTACTTATCCATGCACAATTCATGGTACGCAAGTTTCATGGAGTTCTGACATTATGGTGGATTTGCAATGTGTGTGAATTCGAATTTTAATTCTAATGCCACTTTAATAACCTTTAGGAGACTGGGTTCTGCTGATGAAGACCAGTAGAGTGATGCTGAGTTGGAGGAACATCTAAAGTGTGGCGCTTCTTCCCATTTGTGTCATGATTGCGCCGAAGCATCTTGCGCTCATGCATAATGCATCGCCCTAACATTTTGGGAGTAAGTGTACTTAATCAGTGGATTATTGTAATTCTTTCATTTTGCGAATTCATCTCATTTGTCTCATTTTTAGCGACAATATCATAATTCCTTGCAAAATTAAAAAAAATAATAATCTTAGCCAGAGAGCATGACAAAATGATAAAATGAGCAGTTCCTTTATGTTAATGGTCTAGCACAAACATGGTGTAAAAATGACAAACATCTGAGGGGGTGGTTTTTGGCCGAAAATGTTTTCCGTAACTTCCGGACGAAGTTGATTTCTTGTGATTTAGGTATGTCTTCTGATTTTCTTCATATTTGCACCATATGGATTTTCGGAGCATGAGAAATGCATTAGTCTAATGCATTGTTACTCTATCATCATGCGGATTTGAAATGGGGCCGCCCAATTTCTCAAGTCAATAGTTTTATTTTCATCAAAAATCTAATAATCATAACTCAAACCTAGGGCGTGATAGGAAAATAAGATCAAGCGATCTGATTGGTAGAATATTTTGTTGAACAGTTCTGATTAGCTGAAAATAATGAACTGTTCAAACTTCCTGAATAACTGCACTCATAATGACATAAATTATTGAGTTATATGCATCTGTCCACTAAAGGAGTGCATAATATAAAGCTTCGTCTGCTGTTTAATGAAATGAAAACTGATTCTGACTAACAAATAACCAGTCAGATAGATTTATCCAGTTTTGCATTTTGTTGACACTGAGCCTGTATGTGCTGTTGTTAATAAATGTTACAATTTTGGTTTTTAAAATCTATTAACTTGTGGTTGCACCACAAAGGAGTCAGAGGTTTATCTTTATTTTATAATAAAAGGGTTTAACCAATAAGGCCATGCGATACATTTGAGAAAATTGCCAAAAACCAATGCGAGTTAATATTGAGTATAGACCGTAACAAGCATTTGTATGTGTGGTCATGTCTGACCCTTGTCGATGATCTACTAAGCATTGTTTTTGGACTAGTCTTCATAATTCAGTAGTGACTCACAACACAATCATGGACTTATGGTCCATCATATTACCCTTCAAAAGTGAGTTATGCACAGTCTGCCCTGTGAAAATCCACCAAAACAGTTTTCTTATAGCTGAATATGACTTTGTGTTTGAGAGCTTGTGTAATGGAGTGTATTCTGGTGAAGGAAAGTAAAAACCTCAGGCTGGCAGGAAACAATAACAGGACAAAGGATGCAGGAAGACAGCAAAGAAAGCAACCCTTCTTAAAAACACCGTGCCAATCAAACGTTGGTAGTCTGGAAAAACTTGAGGAATGATGATAAAAGTGGAGCCTCAGGAAGCAATGAACCTGGAAATGTAAGTTATAGACCGTAGGTGTATGTCTGTTATTTCACGTACGATTTGACACATTCTGTGCCGTTATCATTCAGCATTGAAAAAATAAGGACCTGCAGAGTCTCTTATTGCTTTAGCTATTGAAAACATGTCTAGTTTTGTAATGGCTAGTTGACTAGTTACAATTCTAGCCATGCCACGCCTACAGTGCGCACAAACATTTGGACACGAGAGAGCAAACTGGTGTGAAATTTTATATCGGACAAGGGTTTCTTGTGTTCACCAGCTCTGCATGTTTTTCCATTATTGTTTTATATTTTAATAAGGGGCTACAGTGCATCTCAAGTCACCTGCTAAAGTGCTTGGAGCAATCAGATATTGATGCAGACGGAACAAGGAAACACAATTAAAACAAGTGAAACACCACTGAGCACGCCAGGTACCATCCCACTTTGTTATGATACGGGTTTCAGTTTAGGACCCAGGGATGCGGGAATGAAGGAACCCCACGAGGTATAACAAGAATGGGGAACTGAACAGACAAGGACAGAGCTAAAGGCTCTTCCAACACAGCGAACTATAAAGGGGAAGGTTCGGCCGAAACACTAGGGGGCAACCGTGCAGAAAGTGCGTAAACGTGCCGTGCTGGGGTGCGTCTCAATTACCCGGAGAGCTCCGGAGTGCCAGAGGGCACGCTCAGTGGATCCATCTGTCTAGCAGACAGTGGGCCGTGTGTGCTGGACTGCAGATGCATGCGGGAGACCATCCACCGATAGAGGCAGAGGCTCAGTGGATGGACGGGCTGTGAGCCCGCAGCCATGGGTGACCCAGAACGACCTGCATGTGCGAGGAGTGGGTCACAAGGAACGAGAGCCGTTCCTGATGCCGCATTTTCAATTCCACATGTCCTTGGAGCCTCGTTAGGACGTTGTGGTGCCATGAATGTCATGAAGTTTGATGAGATTAGAAATAAAAAAAAAAACATCCAACATTGTTCTGTCCAGAGTTCTCCGCAGGGCATGACTTAAAGACCCAGCCCCGCCCTGGAGCGTGTAGATTTAGCAGCCTCTGACAAGGTGGGAACATTTATTAAGCTCATATCAGGAAACGTACACAGTGCCATAAAAACATGTACCTGAACACATGCCAAGAGGCTGCAGATCTGAGACCGTGTTCATAAAGAGTTGCTCCCAAAGACGAAGCACGAGGCACGAGGCATTTCCCTCTCACAGTTAGGAGTAGACCTTAAGATTAAAATACATTTTTTTCATAAGACGTCTTAAACCCTAAAAAGAGTTCCTGAGGTGAAAGATTGTTAGGAGTAGAGAAAACTCTTGAGGAGAAAATGGTGAAAGGATGACGAGGCAGACGAAATGTTCTAAGAACACAGAATATCATATAGTGAATAAAGTTAATGAAAGACTACCGATTAGATCACAATACGTGTGACTCAGCTATGGAGTGCTGGAGCGCAGTGCTGAACCACCATGGTTCATATCCTTCCTGTGGCAGTATAAGGTTCCCACTGCGGCACTGAGTTCCGTGATCTAGCGTTTGGTACCTTTACCTGGCACAGAGAGCTTGTTTGTATGACAGACACAAGGCTTCGTCAATACTGAAGGTTATATCAAACCTATACAAATTCTCAGATCAGGGACAATTTAGCCGAACAAATTAACCTAACTAATGTTTTTGGGCTGTTGGAGGAAACTGGAGTACCCAGAGTGAACCCATGCAAACATGTGGAGAATGAGAGAATGAGACTCCTCGCAGAAAGGTTCTAGACCACACTACCTGGGATCAAAACCAGGACCTTCTTGCTGTGGGCGACAGTGTTCAGGTTAGGCTTTCGAATAGAGTGCATTTCCCAGAAAGAAGTGGTTTCAATGGGGAACTCGGCTGGCTGGTACAATGCGTCATAAACTCTATCAAACACATTCTAGATGAACTGGAATCCTAAGGTATTGTCCAAAACCAAGCTAATGTTAGGCCAACATCAAGCCGTGACCGTATAGTATATATAATAAAAAAAAAAATTGGGGGATGCCTTAGAATACTGAAGGCTGTCACACAAGTTAAGTGGGCCAAACTCCAATTTAAGTTAGTTCTGTCACCTGTTTGATGAGGGTGGTAGTTTTTGTCTGGCTTCCAGCTTTGTGAACACTCAGACCGTAATCACTAAGACCGTACAATTTGAGATTTCAGGCCTATTGTGGAAGATTGCTAAGGCTTGGTGCTGCAGAGCACACTGCAATTGTCTGTCAAAAAGAAAAGATCAGTCTTAATAAATCTCTGTTCCAATGCATCATACTGCCACTGCGGCCATCGTCATTCTCTCTCTCTTTCTCTCCCTCTCTCATCACCCCCATGTTCCTTCTCTTTGTATTTCTCTGCAATTGCTGTCTATTGTAGGGAGATTCCTTTTAGAAGCAGTTTTGAGCAGAGTAACTTGGTGTGTGTGCATGGAATCACAATAAGACCTTGGCTCATACTTTGATATTAACTCATTGAAAGAGTCCTCGTTGTCTTGCCATGCTTTATACAGCATGTCAGCGCAGCCATTGTTCCTGTGATGGCGCAGTGCTAATTAAAGGCAGCCAAGAAAGGTTACTGCGACTGGGAGGAAGGAAATGAATGGAGCCCTAATGTTTAAATTCCTCTTTTAATGCAGAGGAACATTAGGGTATTACATATAATGGCTCTGTTTGATTGATTCGATGTTTATCTTAAATGGTTCCACACAAGGAGAATATTTAAGCGCAATCTTAACCTCCATTTTCATCCCTTCAGCCACGGTTTTGGGAAGTTCATTATCATCAGCATAGAGCTCCTGGTGAGTTGGCGAGATTTACAGGAATGGCATTCAATTGCTTGGACCTCTGAGCTTTTAGGGATCCATTACTTGCTCACTTGCCTCTGGATCCGTGGAATATGGATATATATGGGAAGTCCTTTTATACAAAATATAATAAAATATAGAGAACCTATCAAGGGTCTGAAGACCTGCCTACTGAAATGTACAGATTTCTCTTTTGGCTATATAACATATATTATATATGTCTCATGCGACACTTGCACAAATGTGACTCTGTTCTTCTTCCATGTTCTTCTTCATAACTGCATGTTTTCTCTCTGAGCTCTTATTCCAGGACCAGGTCCAGCCCACACACGAACATGTTCTTCTGTTCTAGTACTACACTAAGATGTTCTTCCACTCTGTCTCTACTCGAGCTGTTCTTACGTCAAGTTTACTTCTCACATAATTATTGAGTCCACATAAGAGCTCCATAACTACCTCCTTCCTCTGGCTGACTGAGCATGCCATGCCAACAATACTTTCCCTCTGAGCACTCAAGATCATGCAGTGACTCTGTGTACCACAATAAATAATGACCATATGCATGATCTAAATGATCAATATTTTATTTATATACATATGTCTCGCACGTTATAGTTTTATATTACTCTTTATAATAATGTGTATATATATATTATATATAGTTTATATACCACTACATTTATTAATTACATACATTATATAGATATATACATTTATATATTACTAATTTATTATATTTTCTCCCTGTCAATGTTTATTTTAGCTTATGTTTATTTAAACAATGACTATGTTCATATTAATAATAAATTAGTAGCTTATTTAAATTATTATGTATAACACCTTGACTGTCCAAGGGGCTTGGGTCCCATTTTGAGACTTGGTCCTCTCAAGGTTTCTTCTTTATAATATTCAAAGAGTTTTTCCTTTCCACTGTCGCCCTAGAATGGCACAGTATAATCCTGGGCCTAAATAATAAAAAGTGCTATAGAAATGGATCTGACTTATATATTTTGTATATACTGTATTTTCAGTTAAGAACTAATGGTACAATAGTTTAGAAATGTTTATTTTTCTTGCATATATGTTAGGACGGGGGCCCGGTGGGGCGGCACCGCTGTCTCACAGCAGGAAGGTCCCGGGTGGAGCAGCCTTGGTCCTTTCAGTGTGGAGTCTGCATGTCCTTCCCGTGTCTCTGTGGGTTTACTCCAGGTACTCCGGTTTCCTCCCACACTCCAAAGATATGCGTGTTAGGTTGATTGGTGTCTGTAAAGTGGCCCTTAGTGTTTGACTGTGTGTGCCTTACAATGGATTGGTGCCCCGTCTGGGGTTGTTCCTGCCCTTACGCCCAGAGTTAGGGGTGGGCACCGGCTGCCCCGCGACCCCGTGTGGATTAAGCAACATTTTTTATATAATTTGTATTAAGATAAAACATCCCATTTTATATAACATTTCAAATCTCTCCCTGTGTGCAAGAGTAACTGTAAAGTGATTGCCGATGCCAGAAGTACGGTTAACCTTGATTCTTAGCCTTAACACCTGAGATGATCAGTTAGGTTGTAGAAAAGGAGAGTAGATAGCACAAGACCTAATTGGAAGAAACCTTTATTTTTTTTTAGGAAAATAGTTGGGAAGTTGCAGTGACCTAAGCTGACAAACTGCAATGAAACTGGCTGTTGCCCAAGGAACAGAAGACCACATGCCACTTCTGCTGAAAGAATATGAAAGTCATTAGCTTGAGAAATGGAGACGCTAACAGCACCACAGATTACAGCTGAAATGAATGCTTCACTTTACACTAGCAGCAACAGATCTTAGCATCAGAGATTAGTTGGGTTGGTTTGGTTTGGGCATATAAACACAGTCAGTGGGCAGCAAAACAAAGGAAATGTCTTCTCTCATCAAAGAGGTATAAATGTGTATAAACATTTTGGCACCTAGCGCTATATTTTTGTGAGACACAGAGTAGGTCAAAGGATGATGCCAGCGTGTGTGTTCCTCACTGTTGGGTTGCTAGTGATGTGTTGGAGTGTTCTATGGAATTGAAGACACGCTAATCAGCATGGCTACCACGGCATTTGTGGAACACCATCCCACCTGGTAAGCAACTAGATGAACATTCGTTTGTTTTCCAACAAGGTCAGACAGCATATGGCTTGGCCCTCACATTCTTGCTGGTTGGTAGGTGATCAAATACTTATTTCTTGCAATAATTTGAAAAGGAATTCTTTGAAAACCATACAATGTCATTTTCTGGATTTGTTTTTTCAGATCATGTCTCTCACAGTTAAAGTGCACCTACAATAAAACTACAGACCTCTTTTATAGGTGGGAAAACTTGCAAAAATAAGTGTATCAAATGTGTATATATATATATATAGGTTTGCAGTTTTATTGTAGGTGCACTTTAACTGTGAGAGACATGATCTGAAAAACTATATATATATATACACTGCTAAAAAAAAAGGGAACATTTGGAGTTACATTGTGCTGTTTAAGTATTCCCTTTATTTTTATGAGCAGTAAAAAAAAAAAATAATAATAATAAATAAATAAATAAAAAAATTTTTTTAAAAAAATTAAAAAAAAAATATATATATATATATATATAGAGAGAGAGAGAGAGAGAGAGAGAGAGAGAGAAAACGTCCCAACTTTATTGGAATTGGGGTTTTAAATATATATATATATATTTATTTTATTATTATTTTTTTTTATTATTATTATTTTTTTATTTTTTATTATTGTTTGCAAATATTCACTCATTTGGAATGCCTGCTATACACACACACACACACACACATTTGGCTTTGGCTCTTACTAAAATTGAGACCTTGGGAAACGTTTTGTATTTGCATGAAACCAAAATAGAGCTTCTTAGCTTAAATGAAAATCATTACGTCCAGAGAAATAAAATAGAATCAAAATAGTAGTAGTAGTACCATGGTTTGTTATGCTGCATCTGCCTCAATTCTAAATTCTGAATATTTTTTAAAATCCAAATGAAATGTGTCAAGTATAATTGAATAAATTGAGGAATAAAGCTAAACGTTTTGTCAAAGTCAAGGCTGAAGGCGAAAATCCCCCATAGTTAAAACCATATTACAATAATGGGCTCAAATGTTCTCAAGCCAGTAGGACTGACCAACAGTTATCAGAAACATTTATTTATATAAATCATTTTTAATATTAAAACATTGTGTATGTATCGTTGGAGGCAATGCTACATAAGAGGTTTACAAAAGATACACAAGAGTCACACGGGTGTTTTTGGGTAACTTTCCATAATAAATAAATGACTATTTTTGTCTCCTCTGGTTAATAAGCTTGTCTTTATCTATGGCTTTTGAGAATACTTGATGATGTTTTAGGTCTTGTTTTTGCAGAAGTCAAAATATTTCTAAAGGGTACACAAACTTTCAAGCACCACTGTACGGGTATTTGAAAGAACCGTTCAGCTTTCATGCCAAAATGTCAAACAAACAAGCAGAAAATGAGAACCCAAGATATTTTTATGAGCTAAAAAGCTGTCAGGTGAAGCCACGGGGAGCCATAACCAGTGAACATTTTCCAGTAAGAAACAAAAGACACCCGGGCTCTTCAGATACACCACGCTCATTTTCCCCCCGTCCACAAAAATAAACCAGGATTGCAATAAACCCTGTGTTGCATAACATCACACAAATAACTCCCGCGGTTCCGTAGTCCCTCCGCTTGCCTCCTGCCTCGCGCTCACAATTTGTTGTTCATGATGTTCTGTGAGTTTAGCTTTTCATTTCTTAACAATGAAGCAGGTGCCTTTAGTGCAATTCAATTTTGTGTCTCAGATGAAAAGAATCCCTGAATAACAAGCAGAAAAAAGGATTAAATAGAATATTACTGCTGTTAAAGGGATTTTGTATTGAGCTAACGTAGTACAATCCATTAAGAGGTGTCAGTCAAGGCAGAGTGCACAGCAAATGGAGGAAAAGCATACTCTGTTTTCTCTAGAATGTTCTGGTGAATGCTTTACAAGAAAAGAATGGAACGGAACGCAACGGAAAAGAAATGATAAGAAACGGTAGGTGAGCAAAAAGCATAGAATCAGCAGCCTTTATCAGGCTACTACATAGTAAATATTATATTTGATATTTATATATTTCTCCTCGCAAAAATTATTATTATTTTGTTTCACTCTTTATTCAGATGATTTGAAAAGGGCTCCATAAGAAATCACTGATTTTTTTTGAGTGGCTCCCTATGCTTTCAGTTGCTTTCAGTCAATCTTCATTGAATCACTGAGAAAAAAAAAAAGGATGTTTCAATATTAGGACAAATCAGCCCAGAAGTGAGTGTGTAATGAATAGGATGATAGCACAGTGACATTGCAGGTAGTCACAGTGTTTGCCAAGTATAGATGCTGCCTGAGGCAGAATGTAACAGCGGTATGAGAAGTCGGGGAATTCGCTCAGAGATGGCAGGTGACGTCAATGTGAGAGTCCAGGGGGAGTGTTTTAGGATTTCATACGTCCCATAACGAAAGATTGAACAAAGTTTTAGATTGATTGTTTGACAGAGGACTAGGTAACTAGAAGAAAATGCAGAAAATACACTTACGATTCTTTAGAAAATGCCAAAAGAATTTTGGATGGAATGCTGGTTCCCTCGTTTATCGAGTGGGTTACGTTCCAGGACCACCCGCGATAAACGAAAATCCTTGAAGTAGGGACGCTATATTTATGTAAGTATTTCTACACTATTTTAGCGGTAGAACTTGCAGAACGTTCGGGTTTCATCGTAGGGTTTGAATGAATTCAGTCTAGAATGAAACT
>JAUZST010003225.1:0-17327 GCA_034779995.1 Parotocinclus haroldoi | reverse complement strand
TGTGTGTGTGTGTGTGTGTGTGTGTGTGTGTGTGTGTGTGTGTGTGTGTGTGTGTGTGTGTGTGTGCGTGTGCATGCAAATAAACTATAATTTCATGGCCCAAATGTCCTCACAATGATATGAAAACCTGTAAATTTAGACTTATGGGGACTGTTTTACTGGTCCTAACTTTTTTAGTTGCATTTTTTCCCTTCAAAAAATGTCAACTGTATTTTTGGAAAAAAAAACAGAGGAGTCAAAAGATTTACTGTAGTTTTCTCAGGTTAAGCTTGAGCTTAGGGGTTGGTGTAGCACTAATTACTAAAATACAGTAATCATTATGTCTATGGAAAGTTCTCATCTTAATAGCATGGCAGGTATGCTGAATGTTCATAATTCAATGACCCACTGTGATGGTCTTACCCTGCCGAAATGTTGCTGTAATGCATATACGCAGCCACGACCACTCCGGTTCTGCCCCGATTTCCCTACAGACAGAGGGGAGAAAGATGAATGGAAAATACCAGTTAAAAAGTTATGAAATTAAATGACAGAATAAGACCTTGTGCTCACTGTAAGTGAAAATGCAAGTGATTTTTGGAGGCTGATTATCGATCACCCTGATTGTGATGGTCTGTGTTTGGGTTTATGGTCAGTTGTGTGTGACCACAGCAGCTTTCTTAGTTACTGCATAGTTCCACCAGTTAATCATCAAGTTTCCACTGCTGTACAGGCCAACACGGTTTGCCATGGCAACACCAGCTTTATGGCTTCCTGTTCAAAATGCTTGTGTGGTTTTGTACTCGGGCTGGTACTAATCCCAAATCTGCCTCTAACTGATTCAGTTTCAGCTCAAGAACCAGCCTGAAGGAAGCTGTCATGCCTGGATTTGGCATGTCAGAGTATGCATTCTGGCTTGCATTATTGCACCATTAGCGCTTTCTGTTTTATGTAAAGAACTCTAAAATTGTTTTCCTGGCAGCACCAGAAATATATGGGAAATCAAATATTTTTAAAAAATGCTGACTTCACTTTCACAGTAAATGAAAAATCCTTTATTGTTTAAGCGTACGTGCTGGGAGTAATGATCATACTAACAATTCTCACACTTTCAGGAAGGAAGCAGAGCAGAGGCTTTAATAGATAAGCCCCATGCGCCCATATTTTTTTCCACCATGCATCTCCACATTACTGGCAATTGTGACGCCAACAGACAGTAAACCAAACCTCTAAAACAAGCATGGAGGATTTCACAGCCTCAGGCCACCTTTTCATCATGAGGAACTGTATAATCAAATCATCTCAGTAGGGCTTAAACGGAGAATCACTGTCTCAGGGAGCTCAAACCCAAAAAGAATCCATCCCAAAAAGGTCAAAGCGGGGTTTTCTAAACTGTGGTGTGCACCAGAAATATTTGCCTTTCATTACATCCCTCAGGAGACTTCTCAAATGCTGTGCAAAGAAATTAGGGAACAGCGAGCTACCAGACAGCAGCTGCATCTGCTCACAGTCTACATGTACAGACCAGAACGGTGTTGATTAGGGTGAGATGCAAAAGAACGCCATCTACTGATGAGTATTTTACAATTACATATGTCCTGCATGCATTCTATTTTAGACACTGTGCCACCTTGTTGTGCAGAACCACAACGTTATGGCTGTCTGCATTCATCCAGGTGTCCATAGCTTTACATATGCTGCATATCTTCTCCAAAGCTGGAGCATGATGATCCGGCCAGCCAACATCCAGAACCTGAAAAACAGTACATAACAAATAGTCATGAGCTCTGACCATGGTGACTTACTGGTTAGGGTAGGTGACTGTCAGTTGGACTGTTGAACATTCATTCCTGGTACAGCTGTTGAACCCCTGGGAAAGGTCAGTACCTCTGCCTTCGTTTGCGTCATTGAGTGTGCTTATGTGCATTTAACAATCTTAACGTTGCAGCGAATCAGAATTTAAGTAATCCAGTTTTATGTAAGTTTATACTTGCCATTGTTAATCCATTAATGTCGTTGTCCAGTCTTAGAAGTCACTGATGTCATCTTGCTCTCTTGTTTAGTCTTTATTGTTCTCAGTGAATTTCTCTTCGCGCTTCTGCCTCTAGCTTGCTTATATGGGTCTATTCGTGGTGTTTTTAAAACTGTCCTGAAACTGTCTATTGTAAAATGGGAAATATCAAATGAATTTGACCTTAACCTTGAACAATTTGCTTTTTCCTTGGATGTTGGGAAATGCGGGTTCCAAAAATGCTCCTTACTATCTGGCAACATGAGGTCACTATTGTTTGAGGATAATGATCTAGCTCGTTAGTTAAAAAACTGAGTCTGTTATCCAGGATGGATTCTGGACACAAGACAAAACTGGAATATTATAATTTGTTCTGCTTGAGTTGAACGCTAATCAAATTGTTTTAGTCTAGTGTGAGCTGTTTATATGGAATTTTCTGCTCCAGCGACTAAAAACATGATCAATGTAAGCCGGCTTGGCCTGGAAACTTAGGCGGAAATGAGTTTCACCCCATGGTGACACTCTGTTCAGGACAATGCTGGTCTATTAATCACTGGAAAATGGAAGAAATAAAAAGACCCACGTACACCTAAATGTAAACCAACTTATAAATATATGAAAGTAGATAAAGTTAATGTACACTAATTGACAAAATGACTGCCGCAATTGCTGCCTTTGTTGCCTTAGGGACACTAAGTACTCAGCGATATGTGCAGAATATCCTGTGGGCACATGATGCATCTCATCACAGGACTTTTGTCATCAGGACCATGCTCACATTTTTCAAACGTATCTCATTTTGTATCCAGGCTGGAGGCGGCCAAACAAGCAGCCAAACGTTACAGTGGCAAAAAATAAAAATAAAAAGAAACAGGAAGGCAAAAGGCTTAAACATGGAATTAATCATCTTCTGGGATTGGCAATATTTAATTACTATATGGCTAGAGTAGGAGTAAGACTTAGAGTACGTGTATAAATGTAATTACTTACTTTGGGATTCAGTCTGGAGATATCAAATCTTTTTTCACTCAGGTTGAAGAGCTAAAAAAGAACATATGATATGATGAAAATATGATGGTACAACATATTGCCTTTATGGTATTTAGCAGACGCCCTTGTATAGAGCGACTTACAACTGATAAATTCTTACAATCCAAGCAGTGGTGGGTTAAGAGTCTTGCTCAAGGGCCCAACTGTGGCAGCTTGGCAGAGGTGGGACCTTCTGGTCCAGAGTTCCCTACCTTAACAGCTAGGCTATCACAGTCTACAAAATAAGCCAGCAGTGCCCCATGAAGGTGAGTGAGACTTAATTACCAGGTAGTTATCTCCGTGTTTGGAGCGAAGCATGCTGGCCACCTCTTTGAGGTTGGCACTGTAGCTCTGTTCCTCTACAGTGCTAGGAAAAGACACAGAGATGATCCTCTCTGTGATGTACACTAGGTCCACCTCATAGTTCTCCTCCATGGACTGGATCAGACTCACGCTCCTGCTGAATAGAGAGTAAAAAAGGAAAATGAGAGCCAACAAGAAGTCTAGCAATGGGCAAAAAGCTCACAGATCCTAAGAACTGGGGTCAGGGTAAGACTCTGGTTACATAAGCATGCATCCCACATGCCATCATAAACCCAACATGACCATACATGGACAAGTTCTGGACATGTAGTTGTTTTCTTTGTGTGTTTCAGTGCTCTGAATTGGTGTTCCTCTTGGTTGCGATGATAGCTCCAACTTTTCTACCATTGCATGCAATAAGTGGAGTGCTGTGCTTCTCATGAGGTTTGCATGACATCATCATATTATTGTGTTTTTCAATCGATGCTGTGCCTCCAAATATTTAGGTCAGTTGTAAGGCAGAAAAGTCGAACAACAGTGGCTAAAGATCGCTCTTGCAGATAAAACAAGCAAGATATGAAAATGTGCCGCATTCCTAGAGTGTGGTTGAGCGGCCCAAGCAAAACAATTTGGTCACTTCTGAGGAATGAGCTCAGTTGAAGATAGAACCACAATCTTAGCCCTAATCTTTAACCATGTTCTCGCTATGCAAATGGATGAAAATATATCAGTAGCATGGCCGGAGTACAAACCCACAGCAGTCCTGATCTGTGGGAACAGGGGAAAGGCTTGTGATGTAACCTGATCTGTGGCAATGTAAAATGTTTTACACATGAAGTTCAAATCATAAAGAGGTTTGGGCGCCCTCGCAGACAAATCTGCTTCTCATCAGGAGCTTTCTCGATATCCTTGTTTTACCTACTGGCACCAATTAACTGTGTATATCTCGCCAAGGCTAATTTCATTTCACTGCTGATCAAATAAAGCATGTACTAAACAAGCACACACACACAAATCGTGCACTTTTGCAATAAACTACCTTTATGGTATGTCCTATATAGGGGAAAAAGTTTTTCTTACTAAAATATGCACCACGGTTCAAGGTTGAGGCGTTTGGCCCATATTGAAGTGTGGAAAGAAGGAGATGACAGATATGTGCAATGAGGTAGGAGGGTAGAAATGCAAACAAACATCATATTCATGCCTCAAGTCTTTTGATCAAGCCAATCTGTTCCATTGAAAGAACTGGCACACACACATGGCCTACTCACATGTCACACGTAGGTGTGGACTACACTAAAAGGTGAAGTTAATTACAACATTTTACATGGGCACAGCTTTACAGGTCATGGTTACAGACATGCCTCTGGTTAGTGTCTATATGAAAACAGACATGCTTCCCTTAATTCTGGTGGCTTTTCCTAACACATCCCAAAAACGTTTAAGTAGGTTGTATGCAGTACATCGTACATTTCAGACTATACCTATGAAGCTGGAGTCACTTCGTGATTAAGAGTGAGGACTAATAAAGGGTAAGTACGGGTATGTTTATAGACCGCATCATTTCAAGTACCCTGATAACTTAGTACCAGATAGTAACATGTAAATATAAAGGGTATTTATCCAAAAAAATTCCACCAAATTACTTGATTGGAATGCTGTCATCTACACAGCACCCGAAGCCTAAACTGATATACATAGCACTCCATCCAGGAAATAAACAACACTGCTGTTCTTAAGGTACAAGAACACATTATTATGACACAAACGGTAAAATACAAATATCTTAATATTTTAAACTTTGGTGACTCGGGTGTTTACATTTACAGCATTTATTTATGGTGTTAAATATGTATGTAATTATCTAAGCATACTTATAAACTTCATATATTAATACTTACAATCATGCTAGTTTTAATCAATTCATTTTTTATGAGCAGCTGTAAGCTAAATGTGATAAACCACACAGGTCTTATTCAGAAGGGCTTACATTTCCCTCAAACTAGTCCTAATATTAGTTTACATTTTATCAGTTGCTTATGGGTCACAAGGTTCCTCCAAAAGTAGTCTTGAGGAAAGATTAAGATTTCGTTAAACGGCGGAGTCTAGAATACATTTAACATCTTAATGATTCAATAAGATCTCTCCATGACTGCATGATTGTCCAGCTAATCAGAGAATTAGGGGAGTTCAGTCCAGGTTTGCTTGCTGTTGTTGTTGTTTTTTTTTTCACTTCCTTTGCACTGGCAGACAGGTTTTAAATGCTGGCTCATCTATGTGCACTGTGAATTATTGATGGGTTTGGTTGTCTGCCCTTCCATAAATAATGTGTGCACCTTATCGGCACAGGGCCTGACCCAACCGGCTAATTTACACACTGCTTGGACCTGGTTCTGACCAGTGAACAGTGCATGGGGGATTAAATGACCAAAACTCACTGGCACACAAATCCACACACACACATATATGCAGTATAAATAAAATATAGTACCCAGCGTGTTGGCGTCCTGCTAATTAATGATTTGAGAATTACAAAGGAAAACAACGATCACTCCAAAGGTTCTCTGTTGAGAAAAAAAACAAGTAACATGATTATGTAAGAAGCCATATTACAGATTCTTTACGGTTCCACCTCTTTTAGCTTGTTTTTGCAGTGCTCCAACTCACTGATTTCTAAAAATCACTAAAAGATCCACTGTCATACAGTGTAGAGAAGAGCAAAATGGACAAGCTTGTTTAAAAGAAGGATCTACTGAACAAAGTCCTTCATTCTGCACTTCAAGGATAGAAGATGAATGAGATTTGACATAATTTGACATACCTTATCCAGTCTTACAATTCAAGCAATTGAGTATATGGCAGGGAACCAATTTGTAGCAGCTTGGCAGAGAGGACCTTCGACCATAGTCCAGCTCTTTAACCACGAGATCACCAGTCCCACTACATTACATTGGTCTGCATTACAACGGTCAACTGCAAGAAGAAGGGTAGTGAATACAGACAGCCTTACACTGTCAAACTGGCACTAAACTGGTTCTAAAACAGCATGAGCACATTACACATGTGAACTGAAGCACAGAAGTTTATAGTTATCATTTTGCACCTACCAAAACATTAATTTGAGATGTGACACCTAACTAAACGTTGCTATGGACCAGGTTTCAAAATCCATCTGAATGCCCAGACCCAGGCTTTCCTAGCAGAATTTTACCCTGAGCATCACACTCCCATTAGCTTCTCTATTTCTTCACCTTGCATCCTGTTCCCAAACGTCAATGTGATGGCAAATAACCACGACCAGGTGAGGCATGACAGTCGCGTGAACATTGTTGGCACTTTCTACACTGGCCAGGGGTTATTTTGTTTATGATTCACAATAAAGTTCACCTGTTATTTTGTCAGGGGTTAGCGTCTTGGGGGTTTGCGTGGTGAGCACACCAGAGAGGGTTTGTTGCTTTCACACATAAATGGAGCTCTAGTACATGATTTGTTGTTCCTCGGACCACTGTCAGTATGTACTTACTCCTGCTGACCAGGAGCAATCCCATATTCCTGTTTAAAAGATGCTGCAACGTAGTCTTCTGGCCAATGCAAGTTAATTCTTGTTAAAAACTGCTCACATCTTTACTCCTGAACACTTCTCCCATCCAACAAGTCAACTACAAGAAACTATTCTTTACTTACTGTTTACTATATTTCAGATACCTGTGATGCTTTAACATAACAGTATTATGTTATGCAGTCTAATAGGTACAATAATTATATTATATAAGAAGCTATCTGCTTAGTAACTAGAAAAAGCAGACCCATGAGAAGTACTGCGCAAAAGACTTTAGACTTGCTGGTTTATCAATGCTATAATGACCATAGATAACAGTTGACAATTTGACCCAAAGATTTCAAGCATGGATACGTGACTCCATAATCCTCTACGCCACTCATCTTCATTCCAATCTTTGTGAGTTTTAGCACATTATAGCCTTTTCACCCAGTTCCCCTTCCAAAAAGTGGTTTCTTGCCTGCTAACCTCCCTAAACGATCATTCCTGGTCAAGACTTTTTGGAATGTAGACGGGTCAATTTGGCATTATGCTTAAGCTTCCAGATGCCACTATAGCCTATAGAAGCTGTTTAATAATCAAAAAGTGTGCAAAGCTTTTAATACAGAGTACAATTTTCCTGCATTTCCTGCTTGTGTTCTAATTAAGAAACAGAAATAATTATATACGGCCAGCATAACACTGCTAAAATAAAGGTTCATCTAAATGTACCGATTTTTTTTTTCACAGTACCGTATGTAAAGGTAACAGGATTCTTCCTAATTAAATTTAAATCGCAGTATTGCTTCGTAATCCAAGACTGATATCTATACCATTTCACAAATCAGTACATTACCAATCACAGCACGTAAAAGGATATCAGTAGAATACATCAATACACACAGCCCCTCCACTTAGTATCAGAACTGGAGGGCTGGTGCAGCTGGCGAGGTTGGTGTATCGGGTTTCTGCCCTCCGCCCCACTCCCGACTCCAAATACAGACTCATTAGTCAAGAACAATTAATCCCAAAGCTACAGGAGGCGCTACAACTCTTGGCAGTCAGTAAAACTAGGCCAGTCCCAAAATATAATCCACAAAATTACATATGCAAGCCTATGTCTGAGGAATAAATACACCATATTAAGTATAGCAAACACTTAGTGAAAGCAACCATCAGTGGGTCTAAACAAGCCATCCTCCTTAAGCAAACTCACTCAGGAGAAGCATATGCTCACATCAATCTATTCTGCATCATAAATACACAGAGCCACACCCACAACTGAACACACCCAGCATCTGTGTCCCCATAACTCCGATAATCATTAGCTATGAGCCTGGGGGCTGTCACTGGAGGAAAAAGGAGGGGGGGGGGTGGGTTATACGTTCCAGAGGGACCAGCTGGAGAAAAGCAACAAAGAGCCAATTTAGCCTCCGACAAAGGCCCATGCACCCTCTTTCTGACTCACTCACACACACACACACACACACACACACACACACACACACACACACACACACACACACACACACACACACACACACTTTTATAGCACAGCATCTGTCTGATCCCACTGCTCCCTCTCCTTTTGGTCTCATAGCCCCTTTTCCACCATTTCAAATCAAAATCAATCAATCAGATGCCCCTGGTTTAGGTCCAGCTTCAGCATGGCCTCCACTTACCCCATGCCGAGCGACGTAGACTGACAGATGAAAGAAATCACTCAATCACACAGCGTGACTCACACCGCAAATTTGGTGGAGCAGACTCCAACAGCACCTGAGCACCATCATCACCTTATTCACACTATAAGTAATTATTAAGCACTTTTCCGCAGCACCGCAGCCCCCACACTTCCTCTCCTAACAGCAGCCAAAACAAAGGAAAACTAATAAGAACCAGTTATGTGCTAGGTACCGAAATTGAATTCTGAGCCTCTTCCTGCTTGTCTGATTGTTCAGTCGACCAAAAAGCACAGTTTATCCAGATTATATTTACATTTCCTCCAGAACGGGCACGTCGGAGCTTCTCTCTCGTCCCCTGACAAAATTACAGGCCTACTGCTTATAACAAAACTCATTGTGGTCCCATTAAAATGCACATCTCTGCAAATTTGCAGGCAGCTCTCTCGTGTTGGGGGAAGAAAAAGGTTTTCCTCTCTGGTATTCATCAAACGCCTCCTAGTTTGCAAATAAATGTCCATCAGAGGTGTTTCTGAAAGAGTTACTGCACTATTTAACAGAGCAGCTCCAGTGGTTTGCTGGAAACGGCAAGCTACAGAACCCTACGACGGACCGGCGCCCTGCCCAGGGAGTACCTGTGCCTGCCTCGGCTAGCCTCTCCCACACAGGAAAGCAAATGATCAGTTTATAGAAATAAAATACAAGTTGTATCAGTTAGCTGATGCAAACAACTGGGCTCAGAGAAAAGATGCAGCAAAGTTACAATATGCAAGGTTTTCAGCAAGCAGATGAGAAAACGTTCAACCCCAGTGAAGTGTAGCAAAACTCACTGCTCAAATTTGGAAAAAAAAAAAAACCCTTGTTGAAAGTATTGCGATTAATACGCCAAGACGAGGTGGTGCCCAAGCTTTACTAGACTAAAGAATCAGAAAAGTCTCACACACACTGGTCTCAAACAGCTTCGAGTTGTCCACAGGCAAGGCAGTTTTTCAGATCCGCAATCTAAAAAAAAAAAAAAAAAAAGCACTAAAGTAGCTGAGCATACCAGGTTCCAACACCTAGCCTAACAGAAGATCCACTACATACTGCTTCCTGATGTGCAGCCTGAAATAGGAGCTGAAGTATAAAGCCGCTGTGTTTTTGGACACTGAACTGAGAGTAGCAGGTAAAAACCTGTAATCTGTTCAGCCCAGAACCAGCCTGAGTAAACAGTGAAAATAACCTGGCTGCCGTTCAAAATATCACATGCCCAAAACAATCCTTTCTGCCACATGCTCCAGTTCAATATGCTAAACATTGCTAAAACATTTGGTTGCATTCACTGGAATAAAAAAAACAAAAACATTTATTTACTCAGACAAAAAAAACAACAACTTTACTGTACAACTGAAAAATATAAATCAGCAAGCAGAGTATTGATCAGGAAACAGAATCCAGAGCCTGTGCTAGTATACTTTATCCCTATGAGGCTTTAATGCATCTAATGTAATGGATCGGCTAAATAATGCATCTGCATCAGCTGCTATGATTAGCTTAATGTTAAAGATACCAAGTCAGATATCTGAACTTTGGGTATCAGCTAAGAGTAACAATCCAATCAAGGCTTTAAAAAAAGTTCATGTAAAAAATAAATAACAAAAACAAACACCCGTACATTCTTTGATTCTGTAACTAAACAAATAAAGGTTATCATCTGGTTCTAGATAAGGCAAAACAAATTATATTAAATAATAAATTATTATGATGACTATGACTGAAAACTATCATTTCAGATTTAATCAGATCATAATTTATAGCATTTCTGTCTACTTTTCCTGTTGTTTTTCAGTTTTTTTTTTTATTCTGATAAACGGCAGCATAGAGAAACTGTTAAAGATTTCACGCTCACTATAACTTAATTTCTGCCTGTAGCGTCAGCATTTAGAATTCTGTATTGTTAATAAAAAGTGTTTTTAATGTTTATAAGAATAATGCCACAGGTGAACTGCAGCTACAGCTGAGAGATGTTATTGAACGCGTATCAGACAGTTCTAGCTCACATTTGTTTAATAAGGTCAGTATCCCCAATTAATGGTTTTAATATATTTATAAAATATAACATATTTACCCCTATTGGTTTTAAAGAGATCGTGTTTCCCAGCTAAATATGTTAAATAAAGAAGCAGAAGTTAACTACAAAATAACTTGCTCTCGCAAGGTATAAAGCGTTCAGCTACTATATTCACACAATACATACTATACTGCAGTATTTGAGTGTACCTGGGTTCAAATCCCAGGCTTGTCATGCAACTGGAAGATCATAAGGTGCAGATACGGGGTCCTGCGATGACCTGGCATCCCAGCCAGGAAGCACTTCACCTGTAACCAGTGGATAACCAGAGTGACTTACAACAAAGTAGCTAAGGGTTAAAGGTGCTGTCAGCAGTGGGAGCTTGTCTAGATCTCACAACCATATAATTAATAGTCTTAGCCTTGGAGCCACTCCATGCTCTGTCTTACATTCCTTACAAAGGATTCAGTTGAGAAACTGATACAGAACTGATCTCACAACCTTCTGATTCACCCTGTATACGAAGTGTACTGACATGCTTTGTTTGGTTCAAAAGACATATTAAAAAACAAGGCCCGTGCATGGGCCCATTCATATTTTTATCTGAACAGACATCAAACGGTGGTAATGTCCTTCAGACGGGCAGGGAAGGGGAACCTTCTTTTAATGTCTGATGCTGCATGATGCCATGTACAATAACTAGGATACTAAGATCTTCACAAGCCTTTAATGCAGTATAATGGATACTAAACACTGGGGATTTGGTTCTTTTCCATATAAAGATTGTTGGTTTGTATCGGACTATAGAAATTACAATTCGTTTTAAACACCACCAGTTCAAAACTTTGTACCACCCTTTGCAAATAATAAGAGTATTGATTTGGGGTGGATCTTGGAAAGGCCTCTAACAGAGCATGAATGGTTTACGCTCGAGTTAAAAAGCATTTATAGAACATTTAATCATTTTTAAATCATTCTAACATATGCTGCACTAATTTCTTAGCTGACACACAAAGAATTTAATAAAACAAAAAGTAAATAAATTTTTATAAAGGATTTAATAACAAGCGACCAGTGATTACACATGGGTTGTCCAACGTCTGATCTGACTGATCTGCTGCTCTATCAGAACAATGTGCTGACTGGTACAGGATAGTAAAGTATTAAGTATTTTTAATAACCAATTTTTATCATCAAAACAATGATTTTAAAACTTTATCTTGTCTACTTAACTGTCCTGCTTGACACCTTACAAGGCCCTGGTCCAGCCCTGTTCCTACAGATAATACCAATCGTCAGCGTATTGATGCCTCTCACCTGTCCCGCATTTTCTAAATCACACCCTCCCCCTATTTAAACCCACTTTTAGATTTAGTTCGAGTTCAAAGTTCAAAGCTTTGTCCCCCCCAAGTGTTGTTTGTGAAAATAAACAGCCTTTTTTCCTTACTCTTTTTAATAAAGGACATGGCTTTGTTCATTCGCACCCCGTCCATACACAGTGCACTGTAAGAGACTTGTTATACAGAAGCAAATCATCACTGTTTTAGCTGTTAACCAAGCACTATTCTTTAACAGCAAATTTGCCCTTCTCGTGGATGCCAACAATGTCCTTGTAAACAGAACTCAAAATGTTTGTCTGCTTTTGGCGTTTTGGATTCATAGAATCGATGTAGGAATTTTGGACATGCTGAGCTGATTCAATCCTTCCGCCTTTGCTCGACATCTGCAGCGTTATTTTAGAGTCACTCTTTGCGTGACTCACAAGACTCGCTGCCCACTAACGACGTACCCATTTGGACTGTTGTTAATGTGTTCATCTCAGGATGGCGTATGCGGGCATGTGTCCATCCACATGCCGTCACCCAGACTTGGAAGACTAGAAATAACACGGTACCTTTACTAATGCTCTTATAGAACGAGCCAAACGCAAGATCAAACATTCCTCTGCTTATTCTCATGTATTTAGGTCAGGCATATCCCCTCCATGAACCAATTTTAGCAGCAACCTGGAGCATGAGAACAGAGCTGAAATATTCACCCAGCCTTAAACACGCGAGTGCAAGTACGTGTTTGCGGTTGGAGCAAGCTGTAGTTCAGGTTCAGATACTCTGTAGCATGTGAATAAGGGCTTTCAAATGAAAGTCATTGCAAATATGTAATGTTATTATACTCGTATCAATATCGGCAAGTACCCAGATGCAAATGCTTGTTTTGCGCAAAATTGATAGTTTAGTTTGTTGTGTTCTACAAGGGTACATTGTCTGTTATGGTCTTTTATTGAACTATGCTTTCATTAGTACGAGTTTGGTTAGTGTGTTCAGCTGCAAATTAGCCATAAAAACCATCATAAATAATTCCGCCAATATCACGGATCACAATTCAGCCTAATACAACTGTAAAGTAAGATTTTCGCCAGACCACTCTACCCTACCTAGTTATGAATCATGAAGATAAACAGTGAAATGGTGATTAAACATTTGCTTGAGGTACATTTTTGTGTGAATATACACTAACATTTTAGTCAAACAAATAAGGAGGTAACAATTATATTATGGGTCAGCCTTCTGATTAAAGTGCACAATGGAAAATAATTATGGTCCCCTCGAATAGCTTTGGTCAAAAAGATTATACAACAATCATGACAGGCCCATGTACTGATGGGAAATATGATAACCTGGTGAGATACAGTCATGATACTTCCCAAAAAATGTACTTTTATAAAACCAAGCACCTCTATTGTCTAAACCAATATCCGTTTTACCTGGTTTCCTAATTCAAGAAAGTTACATAAACCTTATTGTATAAAATATCACCCACTATTTAGATCTGGGTAAAATCAGTATCATCAGCCAAGCTGACTGACTCGGCTTTTTTCGGTGGGGAAAAAATAAACAAATAAATAATAATCTTCTTTTCTTTTAAGGAAAATAAGGTAGGCTTGACCAGGGGCTGGATATAATAATAATAATAATAAAATAAGTAATTAGTATAATTGTATCCCTTTTTGTCATACAAAGTACAAGTATTTGCATTTGGGTACTTGCCAGTACTGAGTACCAACGTAAGCAAAACAACATTACAGTTCTTACTGACTTTCAAAATAGGTTTCATTTTTATATCATTATTGAAATATAATTTTAAAAAAAATTATAAGAAGTTCCTCATTCTGACTATAACAAAATTAAATCTACATAATGTGCTTGTATTGTTTAATATTCGGCTAGGATAAACATAACATACACAAAAAGTGACTGCTGAACAGTGAGCATACAGAAAGCAATTCTGCTTGGTGCGTCTTTCTATCAAGTTAGCCATTGCCTGCATCTGCCTCACAACTCAAACGAATTTTAGGGACTTCCTTTTCATTTTCCCCACATTTTATCCGAATTTATTCAGGTCAGGGATGCAAATGGCTCCAAAACTCCCAAAGTGCAGGCAAGCTATAATCCAGAGCACAGAATCTGCTGTATTGGCATAATCAGAGTCCGTGTGAGAAACCAACAATACAATTTCTATTATGTAACTGAAAAACAAAACAAAACAAACAAACCTTTTGGTTCTGCTTTTCAGCTCAGTGCTTTCAAAATGTCAGTTTTGGCCAGGAATGTCTATCCTGTTGCATCACTAATTACTATCATTATGCACTCACATCCACTTATCTGCCTCTCTGATAAATATATGCTGCAAATGTTTACAATCTGGAAGTCAACCTCAAAATAAAGGGCTCTCAGCATTTGTGGGAACGAGAATGAATGTAGCTGCTTGGCATGCAATCCTGCTTGCACACTCTAATGGTCTACTGTAATAACAGTCTTTATTTCTGGCCAACATGTCCAGTCAGGAGAAGCAGAACAGTGAAAATGGCTATAGCACATCTCTACTGGTCAGAGTAGTAGACCAAAGCAGACAAATACAAGTCAATGCTAATTTCGCATAATGGATTAATGCTAAATGTATTTGGGGTGTGTGATTAAACTGCAGTACCCGGAGTAAATCCATGCAGACACAGGGAGAAGATACACACTCCACACAGAAAGGACCCTGACTGCTCCATTCAAACTGAATCCAGGACCAAGATGTGCACCAAGTGCACATTCGTGTGTGTGTGTGTGTGTAGTAAAATATAGCAAGAAAAACAAGCATGAAAAGAGAGAGAGCAAGAGAGATGGAGACGAGGTGAAGAGACAGAGCGTTGCTGCTGCCGGACTGATACGAGCCCAATTGGATTCCAAAGCAACTACAAAGGACACAAGTGGAGCCGGCTCCATGTAAAAAGTGCCGTGAGGCAGTGAGGGCGGGGTGGACAGCAAGAGAGGCAGATGAAAGGAGGAGGAGAAAGGCCACACAGCTGACCAGCTGCTCCCCCGTAATAATCAGCCAAGCTTTTAAACTGACACACACATAAAAGCAGCACGTCTGTGAATGTGTATAGCAAAGGGGGTCGCCTCTGATGCACATTACAATAAGAAGGGTGGGTGTGTGTTTGAGAGATAGGGACATGAGACATTCAAGGGAGACAATAACACACACACACACACACACACACACAAAAACACACAGGAGGTTTTGAGCTGTCCATCTCAGCGCCCCTCCCAAACACGCTCTTCCTGAAATCTAAAACACACGCTCACGCACAATAAAGCAGCCAAATAATCAATACTGTGCACTGAAAGATCCATTAGTACTAGAGAACTAGTCTGTTGTGTGCACATGCACACACACGCGTGAGGAAACTGTCCAGACAATGCCTACTTGGAGTGGGGGTGCCATGACAAAATATCATATTACTACACTTAAGAAGGAAACGTATACAGGAGGTCTACCTCTGTCCTACCCTACAATTCTGACCAGGATAGCAGGGGTAAAACTGGACGCTTTGCTTATTACACTTAATATTTTATGGTTTACTATATTTATACTGTACATTTACTAAAAAAAAAATAAAGAGCCAGGAAACAGCAACCTGGAGGACCTGGATTCGAACCTTGGGTTAAGGTCTAACATGAAATTCAGACAATCCCTTGTGTGATGGACTGGCATCTCATACAGGGAGCTGCACGATGGGCCCCAGGCTCTACGATTAGCATGGTGAGCACTCAGGCCGGTCTGTGCCTGGGCAGTCTCACACTCAGCAGGGGGCGCTGCACTGTGTTGTGACACATCCCTGGGATAAACTCTCGGTTAACATTTCGGTGATTTGTACCAAAGTAGCAGACAGACAGACTCAATCGGACCAGACGGGACACTATCTGTTAATCTGGTGCTTCGGCGAGCCTTGGGCACCGTCACCCTGTTGCCCGTTGGTGGCTTGTCCCTCCTCACACCACTGTGCATAGATACCCAGGTGCTTACTCCACATATCTTGTATTTCAGGAGATTGTATAACCATAATGATTTGTCCTTTGTTAAAGAGGCTCAGGTCTTTACTCCTGAACATTGCTTTCACATCCATCAGCTACAAAAAGCACCTAATATAACATAATAAGTCAGAGCTTAAACGGTTTTCTTGTACTCAGATTTTTCAGCATTATTTGAACAGTACGGGTTTTTAACAGTTTTTGTCCTCATTGCTGCACAGAATTACATTAAAATCTGCTCTTTAGGTGGACTGTATGTTAAACATTTAAATATAGTTCCCATTTGGCCACTGTAAATCTACATGTGCAAAAGTCTTAGGCCACCATTGATTTAGAAACTGTTTAATAACCATATATAAATGGTATTACTCTGTCTCTTTATTACAAGACAACCAATAACCACTACTAAAAATACTAAGAATAAAGTATTTAGCGTGACGTCCCTTTACGCTTACATCGGGAGGCCTCTGGGGCCGTTTTACAGTCTGAAGGTGGTAATGAGGAATGGACTTTTGATACGGTAGCTGCCAAGAAACTATTTTGGAAGGGTAATTCTGAAAAAGGTTAAAATACGCTAAAGCTCATGAAGACTGGATTGAAGATCAATGAAAAATTTGTATCATCTTGCAATTTTAGTCATTGAACATGCGTGGTATACGGTCATTACACCACTCTTAACACAACAAACATAATGGAGACCTAAGACTTCTGCACAGTGCTGCACATCTAATTATATCAACACTGCAGTCAATGATAGGGTGAGAAAGCCAAAAACATGACTATAAATCTATTCCTGTAGATGTTTAGCAGGATGGAGTCGAATAGTCAGTCAACTGCTTAGAACTGAACAATAAGAGGAGTTGATTATTAACAGAGTAACGATTATGGCAAAATACTGTAACCTGACCAAATCACGCAGCTCGGCTCCCATCAGCTACACCAGCTGACGACCTCGGCATTATGCGCCGCTGTCTGAATGACATTATATAAACATGCTGTAGCAGTGGAGACCGAGACGAGCGCAGCTACACATCTCAGGAGGGGGACAGAAGGAGAGAAAGGGGTGCTGGAGTCAAAAATAGATCAGGAATCAGACGAGAACGAGCGACAAATCTAACTACATGCGCCTCATTGAGAGAGACGAGCGTAAAATGTCCATTGTGTGTATGAGAGCTTCCCGTCCTTCAGTAGAGGACAGAGGCAAACCAACTGCTGCATTAAATCTTAGTGTCACTGCCTAAACCAAACGTAGCACAAGTCCACGCGAGTGCACACGCATGACCGCCGGTTACACTGCTCTCACACACACACACACACGCGCACACACACACACACACACACACACACACACACACACACACACACACACACACACACA
>JAUZST010003224.1:0-17328 GCA_034779995.1 Parotocinclus haroldoi | reverse complement strand
TACTATGTTATATTGTATTAAATACATGATGAGATATCATTTATAATATATCATGTATAATGAATGATAATGACTGTAAAGTTAATTACAAACCTTTTTTTCGTCTTTATTCTTGTAAAATTTAAGAAATTCTTCTTCTCATCTCAGTCTCAGCCACTCTGTCTCTTTCTTGACTCAGCTAGTCAAAGTCTTGGATTTGGCTTGTTCTTGACTCTAGAGGTCTTGACTATTACAATAGTAAAATGTACATATACATCCATTCAACAATACAATAATACATTTGACAGATTATGCGCAAATGTTTTTTCTTCCCTTATATGGCCAATTTGTATTAATTTAACTGGAAAATGTGTTATGTGCATTTCAGTACTTGCCAAAACAGAAAGTGGACCTGCACAACTAAAGAGTGCGCAGACTCTTGCACTATCTATGGTGACAGCCATTACATTAGTTTTGATGGAAGAAGATACTCTTTTGAAGGGAACTGTGAGTACACTTTGACCCAGGTACGTTATCTGCTATTTTATACTCGTGAGTCTTATTTTAATAAAATGCCAAAAGCCATATAATCATATATACACTGATAAAAACAATTAGGAAGAATTTGATTCTGAGATATGTATACTGTGAGCAGTAAAGGATGTAGAATAAATAATATTCTTTAATATTCTTTGATATTTTGCTTGCAACTAAACAGTGACATTGTAAGAGATAATGACACTAGTGACTGAACATTATCATAGATAATAACACTAGTAACAAAGACTGAACAAATGGGAATTAATCATGAAGACCAAGTAATGTTGAATTAAGTGGCACTTGTGACTGAATACAGAGGAAGGTATTATGAGACTGAAGGAGATAAGGTCACTGGGGACTGTGTGATAATTATTTGTAACTAATTACAGAGAAAATTAAACTGGTAACGTACTAGTTAATCACATGTAGAAGTTAATCACAGTTGTAACTGTACACACACTGTAATAGCTAATGACACCTGCGTACAAAAAGATTATGGCATTGATGACTAAACTTTAGAGGAGATAATAGAACAGGTGACTGAATACTGCTGAAGATAATAATTAGGATTAATTATATGCATTGCAATGCATGGATGCTCTAAGTTAATTTATTTAGTCTGTCCAATATTTTCACAATTTATTTTCCAAAAGTTATCACAAATCTAACAGTGGACAACTATTACAGGATTACTGCACCAACAATGCTGGCGGTACCTTCCGTGTTATCATAGAGAATATCCCCTGTGGCACCACTGGAACAACCTGCTCCAAGTCTATTAAAATCTTTTTAGGGGTAAGGTCACACATGTAGTTTGCTCTTTTTCATTAGCAAATGCAGTATATTTGCAGATACATAAGAACATTATATTTGTGTTTCTATAGAACACAGAACTGCTACTATCAGAGGAGAATATCAAAGTTCTACGTAATTATAATAGCACAAGTATTCCATATCAAATACGTTCTGTAGGAATATATTTAGTGATTGAGGCCGAAAATGGTCTTGTTGTGATGTGGGACAAGAGGACAAGCCTAATGATCCGTTTAGGACCCTCATTTAAGGTGAGTGAAAACATACTTTCTACAACCCCTTTCCCATGCATTGATTTATTGGGCTGTTCAGACTTGAAATACTACTCCTAATCTATATATTTTGACAGGGCCAAGTATGTGGACTGTGCGGTAACTATGATGGTAATGCTAATAACGATTTCATGACTCGTTCTGGAGAGTTGGTGGTAGAGCCACTGGATTTCGGGAATAGCTGGAGCATTGCTCCTTCATGTCCAAAAGCCACCAATATCCTCAACCCCTGTGACATGAGGCCACACCGGAAGGCCTGGGCCATCAAGCAATGCAGCATTATCAAGAGTGATGCCTTTAGCAGCTGTCACTCCTTAGTAAGTAAACCTTTATATTTTGATAATATGGTCCAACATCAGCGGGTATGCTTTTCCTAATCGGGTCAGAACAGGGAACTTGCATTTGTATTCAGTACAGGGCTGAGATAAGCTTAGTATCCTAATGCTCCAGCCCAGTCATTCATTGTTCAAGAAAGTGAGTGTGTGCATGTGCCTTCCACTGGACTGGCACTCTGTCTTGGGTCTATTAATATATAATTTTACAGTTTATGCAAACATTTTAAGCATTTGAATTTTAATAAATATCAGCTATAGTCTAAATATACTGCAAAAATTAGGGAATATTTCAAAATCACTACAAAGAGGATCCCACAAGCACTGCTGGACAATCTGATCTTGTTCATGCCCCATCACTGTCAGTGTGTTTTGGTAGTCTTGGGTGATTAAACACCCTACTGAACAGTTACAGAACATGTGTGATACTCTCATCCAGTTTAACATAACACTTCTGTTCATCCCCATGAATACAATCACGTGTTATTTATAGTTATTCAAGCTTTACTTTCCACTCACAGGTGGAGTCATCACCATATTATGATGCATGTGTACGAGACACATGTGCATGTGACACAGGTGGAGACTGTGAATGTTTCTGTACTGCTGTGGCTGCCTATGCTGCAGCATGCAGTAAGAAAGGAGCCTGCATATTGTGGAGGAGCCCAACCATCTGTCGTGAGTCATAGTGAATAAATTAATAGCTTAATACCTTATAAAAAGTGAAATTTAAGCATGATTCTGGTTGTTTTTAGTTTGAATGATTAATATTTTACAAATACTTGTCACTGATACAAACCAAAGCATGCATGCTTAATTTATATCAGTGTTCACTAAAGGTATACTTTTAATTAACTTGTTTAGAATTTATCTCGTAGGAGGAATTATGCATTGGCAATGCCTGTAAATTAATAAGCAATTAACTAAATGTTCCTACAGCTTTATTCTGTGACTACTATAACTCCCCGGAAGGTTGTGAGTGGCACTATAAACCTTGTGGAAAATCCTGTATGAAAACCTGCCAGAACCCATCAGGAGTCTGTTACAGTCAACTTCCTCCAGTAGAGGGTAAGAATTTCATTGTTTTAGAGAAAAAAAGTCACTCGTGTATTTTAAGATTTTAATAAAGCATTTTTAGTTTGGCTTAATAATTTTGGTTTTGGTACAAATGGATTTTAATCCAAACTTACTTCCAAACACTTCCAGACAATGAAGCTGAAATGCGATGTGATGCTACATGTACCCATCAATTCAATATTCAATATGATTTGATCACAAATGAGGCAAAAGTTGTATTGTGACCATTTCTTAGGTGAAGAAGGTGAAACAAGTAGGAATAGGTATATAGAATGCACGTTCGGAAATCACTAGTGAGTTCAAACAAAGCTTGAAAATAATAATAAAACAGGCAGTTGTTTTATAACTTTGCATTGTACAAAGTACAAACTGTTTAAAATAGATCATGCAGCTAATAATTGAAAGAATACACTATTTACTAATATTAGATCAAAATCATTTCAAAGGTGTAGCTACTATTTCATTCTTAATATTTATTATAGTTGGTTGGTCTTTCTATTACAAAACTGACAGCTGTTGTTTAGTAGTGATCATCTCTTTTTATGTGTTATAGGTTGTTTCCCCCAATGCCCTTCAGACAGGTCCTACCTGGATGAGAAGACAATGAAGTGTGTTTCAAGAGAGCAATGTGGCTGCTATGTTGATGGTACTCGCTATGATGTGGGAGATGACATCCCATCAAAAAAGAAATGCATACTATGGTATATGATGAAGTCAAACATATGTTATTTTCTTTATGATATAATTGGTTTACATGCAGTATCAGGCAAAAAGTATAGACATTGCTAATAGTATAGCACACAATACTTTTTACAGTAACAGAAACATACCTCAAACACAAATTAACCGCATATTAAACTGTGCATGACCATTAAATGTATTTGAATTTAACATGACTCTTACATTCTCTTTGAAGCAACTGTACTTCCAAAGGTTCTTCCTGTTACCCAGGTCAGCAGATATTTTGTATATAACACAGTATTTTTAATTTTCACATTCACTCCTAAAGAAATATTTTCTAAAAATAATATTCTAAAATAACAAATTAAATCGTGTATTGTTTTCCTCGTCCTCAGATCCCATCTGTGAAATTAATTACTGTGTGTATAATAACATAAAATACCTATCCGGAAGCACTATATACAGTACGACAGATGGGAATGGAACCTGTATCACTGCAGTGTGTGAGTTGAGTGGAACCAGTCCAGTTATTGTAAGGAATATGTTTTCATGCACTTCTACTACAACTACAACCACAACCACAATACCTTCAACAACAATTTTCAACTTTACAACAGGTGAGTGGCACAAGTCAGTAACATAAATCAGCACCAATAAATAAGACACAGCAAAAACATAAATACAGCCATACTGTAATCACCATAAAACAAGAACATTCAAAAAATTGAAGATGAAGATGAAGAAGATATTTTCTGAAAAACAATGCATTAAATTTAATCCCAATTAATTCATTCATTTATCTACTTAAACCTTCAACAAAACTTAGTCCCTTACAAGCAAAATAATTCTTGGCTGTGTTATCAGATGAAAATAGCTAAAAATAAAGGTTTATATATATATATATATATACACTAGATTTATTGTCAAGCCAAGTAAAATGTAACATATGTTTTATGACAGTTCCACCTGAAACAACAACCCTACCAACTACTGAAGGTTCAACATCTACAACAACATCATGGTTTTCAACAACTACAGAAGGTTACCAAACAACTGAAGCCACAATAAGCCCAACATCCACTTCACTTCCTACAACAACAATGGAATCCGGGACGACAACCAGTACAACTAGCACAACTACTTTAACAACTTATGCATGTCAGCCATGTAGTTGGTCAGAGTGGTTGGACAACAACTATCCCACATTTACACCAACTGGGCAAGAAATTGAATCTATAGCCTCCCTTTGGCAGAGAAAGCAAATTATCTGTCAGAAACCAGAAGAAATTGAGTGCAGGGCAAAAGCGTATAAAGACCAACCTTTAATAGCCTTGGGTCAAAAAGTGACATGTGATATTTCTGTTGGTCTGGTTTGTAAAAACGAAGATCAAAGTAACCTACAATGTTTTGATTATGAGATACGAGTCAAATGCTGTGATGAAAAGTGTACTAAAACAACTACTTCAGAAACCACCACTACACCAGTCCCCACAACCACAACTATCCCAGAAAGCTCAACAACTCCAAGCACAGAACAAACCACCAGTTTAACACCACCAACATCTACTACTGTAGAAAGTTCAACTACTACCATAAGTACAGTCTCCACAACAACAGGAATTTCCACAACTTCAACTTCTGAAACTTCAACAGCCACACCATCTACAATTATTGCTTCAACTACAACACCACCTGTGATTGTCACCACTTCATCTCCATCAACTGCCACATGTGTCTGCAAATATATTAACCAGATTTTCTACCCAGGTGAGTACTAATTATCTGTGAAATTTTTTTATATAGGCTATTCAGAATATTACCATAGACCATGAGTTAAAGTCCTTTTCTAATTGTTTTATACTTCATAAATGTAAAATGTAAGAAAAATGTACAGTTCTAGACATATTTTCTGCAAGATTATATTTGAAAATGCATATGACATCTGTTTTCAAAGACCTACTAAGACAGCAAAGTTTGATGTTATTTTTCCATTTATTTTGTACTGAAGACAAAAGTTAGACCGATTTGCATTTTACATAGGGTTATTTATGAGGGAATATAAATGCAGTAATATTATTATGCAAGACAATCATTCATGACTATTGTCTATAATAATAAAGTGTCATTTATTGTAATTTAACTACCACAGTTATCATTTTAAGTCATTTTACAATCTGTTTTTTTATTGTATTATTTTTTATTATAATATCAAACACATATATAATATATTTTAACATATATGAGACATTTTATTTTTACTCATTGAGTAGTTTAATTGGAGCACTATACTAATACTAGGTGAAACCTTCCTTTGTAGCCCATCCACCTCAACCTTTGATGTGCATTTTACTTTGTGGCACACCACAATTGTGGCTTCCTGAGTTGCTTTAGTATTTTTGTCACCTTGAACTTGTTTAGCCATTCTCCAAGGGATCTGTCTGATCAACAGGATGTTTTTGAGAGAGTAAAGTCTGTTGAACGTTAAAATCCTAGGAGATCAGCAGTTATAGAAATACACAATCCAGTCTCACTGACATCAACAATCATGCCATGGTCAAAATCATTGAGACCTCATTTCCCCTTGTCTCACCTGCATGATTTTATGCAATGATCTGTTTCCACTTGTTTGGCTACTTGGATATTTACAAATTAGTAAGTGTAAATGTTTTTGTTGTAAAGTGTTAAATGGGTGTACATCTAAATTAATATAACTTCTCCATGTGAAATGCTAAATTTGGGGGCCAATTAAACGTGAAATAAACCAAATTGATATAGAGCAGTTACCAAATGACTGGCTGGCTTCTTAAATGTGGGTAAGACAGCATAAACGTATAATTTACTTAATGTTTATAAATATATTTTAAGGGGGACATGTTAATGATATGCAAGTTATAAAAATGAAAACATCTTGATTAAGGCATCATTTGAGGCATTGCTCAAACATCCCAGATCACCAATTTTTGAAGTTTATGTGCCTAAAAAACATTACATTCAATCTGGCATATATGCTCCTCCCACATGCCACAGATTGGAGTTAAATGCATAAAAAAAATTGGACATTAACAACAACTGTGGTAGCCTAGCGGTTAAGACCCTAGTCCTCTGAGCGTCTGTTAAATGCTGTAAATGTAAATGTAAACTGCTACTATTACTCGATTTGCAAGACCTTCCTTCTTAGTGTTGTAATTTCACTGTTGAGAAGTGTACTCTGAGAGTATTCAGATATATGTCTGTTTTCAGCCTTGTCAGATTCTTTCAGATCACTGAGCCTTTGGGGTGGCAGCAAGGTCTGTGTGTCAAATAATGCAAACTAGAAATGCCTGCACATTACACAACCCTTTGACTCATTTGTCTATTCACTAATATTTGACACATATTTTCAGTGTGAGACCAAGTCAGTTAATATTAAATATTTATCATGACATATTATTCACCTTTACCATGGTTGTCTGGAGTATTTCCTGCACTGTATGTTTGCTGTTTTATGTTCTATTCACAGTTGATGTGTTAATTATCTCATTTTTACCCCATTTTAGGGACATTCATGTACAATGAAACTGATGCATCGGGTTGGTGTTTCACTGCCTTCTGTGATTCAGAATGTAATGTTAAAAAGACATCACAGCCGTGCACTGCAACAGTACCTCCTTTACCTACTCCTCCTTTAACTACTCCCACTTCCACTACACCCAGTTCCAGTACACCAACTTCCACTACACCTACGTCAACTCCATACATATCAACTACAACTGGTATTCCTAAAGTGGACTGCGAATACCTTGATCCACCAAAAAAGGTGAGGTTTATAATGTCATCCTTTTGGAGTTCTGTTAATGTTTAGTATTTAGTTTGACTTTTGTGTACAGAATGTAGTCTTTTTGAACATAAAAAGATTTTTAGATAATAGTTATATAGCCGAATTAACTGTTAATAACAGTCAATATTTTATTCATTATTGGATATATGTTGGTCAAATTATAATAGTTATGATAGTTACAGTATATAACAGCATATCCTTTCTGTGTATCCTTTCAAGTGTAAAATCTACAATTAAATTACTGCATGCCACTATTATGACAGCTGTACACTTTTTACCTTTATCCTTTTATTTGCTATAATAGAATGGGGAGACCTGGACAGAAAAATGTTTTGAAAAAACATGCAAAGATGGTTCTATTATTGCAACACCTGTGGAGTGTGCTTACAAAAATAGTCCTATGCCAGTGTGTGAAAATGGTATCCTTCCTGAGAAGATTTATGATCCATCTGGGTGTTGCTACCATTATGAATGCAGATGTGAGTTAAATCAATATTTTTTATTTTTACCAATTAATTAAGTATTAGTTGCTGCAGAACTAAGAAGCTGATACAATGATTGCACTGAAAAATGTTATTCTCCTCCAAAACTACAGGTAGATGTAATGGCTGGGGTGACCCACATTATGTCACATTTGATGGGCAGTACTATGCTTTCCAAGGAAACTGCACATATGTTTTGGTTCAGGAAATTATTAAGAAATATAATTTTTCTGTCCACCTCAAAAAAAATTACTGTGACGTAGCCAATAAACTGGCTTGCCCTGATAGTTTGGATATCTACTATAAGTCATATACAATCCACATGGAACAGACAAGGGACCCAACTGTGAATAAAGTAAGTACATAGTAGTTTGAATTCCAAATAGTATAAACATGCTGAGTATGAATATACACTACTGAAAAAGGGAACAAATTCATCAAAGCATAACACCAAGTTAATTAAACTTTGGCACTTGCTTTAATGCCAGTGAAAGTGACAACAGGAGAGCAGTAAATTGCCAAAGAACACTAGAACTGGCAGATGAGAACAGGTTCACACTGAGCACACGTAATAGAATTAAGACTCTGGAGTCATGATGGTGAATCTTATGCTGACCACAGAAAGGCTTTTTGTATACACCAATGCATATGTTAATGCAAATATATTATGTGTATTTATAGTTAAAGAATATGATGCAATGCTTTGGATTAGATCAGACCTGTAACTCATTGACATTGACATACACTCTTTGATAAATTCATACATTCTTTGAACTTGTACTCAACAACCAGTATACCTAATGCTCTGTAATGCCTGTTTATCTATAGAGTGGGAACTGTTATCAGGGATTGTGGCAGAAGTAACATAGCCCACTAAATAGTAGGGGGGTCCACAAATGTTTTGGCAAATGTATATAATGTATATAATAATGTAGCTAATTCAAGAAAGGTATTTTTCCATTTAGTCATATGGAGGCTATTTCATCTACATTTATCATAACCTAAAAATAATTTATTTCTTACAGGTATTCATCAACAATAATGAGGTGAATCCTGTGTTCTCTAATAAAGAATTCGCAATCACCTCAAATGGTATAGAGATGACTGTAGACATTCCTGCAATTAAAGCTCAGGTTAACTTCAAAGGCCTGAATTTTGTGATCAACCTTCCATACTCCTTATTCCACGACAATACTGAGGGACAATGTGGTAGGTGCAGCCATTTGCAACACACTGCACACAAAAAAGTATTTTTGTCACTTAACTAAAGTTACTGGACTGTGAGATATAACTATAAATGGTTATAACATACCTGGTTAAGTTTGCAACTAGAAGCTTTTGCACATAATTTTTAATGAAATCTGAATATTAGAATGTAGAAATCCTGTAGTTTAACCCAGTTAATTAATCTCATGTTTGTGAAAGGCAAATGTGACAACTACAAAGCAAATGATTGCAGTCTTCCTACTGGAGAAAAAACTTCGTGTGAGAAAATGGCAGATTATTGGAAAGTGAATGACGACCGTTGCCTGGTTTCTCCTACTCCTGCTCCCACCACTACACCACCTAAATTTACTACTACACCTCCTGTAACAAAAGTACCACCAGTCTGTGAAATTATAAAGAGCAGGTAAATCACCTTTAGTTTTATATAAACTATTGTTTTAAATTGTTGAGTTTAGTGCTGTGGTACAGAATTAAATACTTGTGATTTCAGAAAATGTGAAATGTATCTGAAAACCTTATTCATTCAACACTTGTCATTGGCTTTTAAGTTGCAGATATGCTGTATACGTCCACGTAATGCTAATTTGTCCACTTTTAACATTGTGTATGCACACAATGTATTCACAGATAACAATCTGTTGTTATGGAACTATGGAAAGAATCGTTTCATCGTTTAGTTCTACAGCTTGATGTATGGTTCTTGTACACTCTATATTCATTTTGTCTTGTTTAATAGTCTGTTTGAAGAGTGCCACAAAGTAATTTCCCCAGAGAGTTACTATAAAGCATGTCAATTTGATGAGAACAACATGAGGAACAACTCTGGCTGTCTCAGTGTGGAAAACTATGCTAGATTGTGTGCTGAGGAGTCGATTTGTGTTGACTGGAGGAGTGCAACTAATGGCCTATGTGGTAAGGAATAGGAAATGAACTTGCTGTTAAATTTAGCTTGCATGTCATCGATGGCGTTGTTCATTAGTGTGCATTTCTTTTGACAGCATACAACTGTCCTGCAAATAAAGTGTACATGGCTTGTGGGCCAAAGGTTGAAGACACCTGCAATTCAATGTACAGAATTTATTACTGCTATTTTTGTCAAATGTCCCTTGATTTTACTGACAAAGTTAAATGACCTATTTTCTTGACTCCAGGTACAATGAAAAGTTTGTGAATTGCAAGTCTCAGGTGTGTCGTGATAATTTCAGAGAAGGATGCTTTTGCCCTAAAGGCACCACACTCTTTAGTACTACTACAGATGTATGCACCAAATTCTGTGGTAAGCCACTAGAAATTGTGTTCTAATGTTGTCAAAATAATACTTTAAAAAGCAACTGTTCAAAGACCAATGTTAAAAAAAACTCTTTTATCTTCTTTGCATTAGGTTGTACTGGTCCTGATGGACTGCCCATGCTGGTGAGTCACCTACCTAGTCAGAACATTTCTTTAGGTTTTTTTTTTTTTTTATACACAGAAGCTTTTCAGTGCTGGTCCAATCCAATAGTGATTGGATTATTGCTAAATTGTGTATATACTGTATATGTGAATTCTAAATATGAATTCTAGTGTTATAGAACTACACAGTGTGCAACTATAACTTGGAATGCTGTTATATGTGCTGTTTATGTTGCAGCCAGGAGATAAATGGCAGGTGAACTGTCAGGAGTGTGTCTGCAGTGTCGAGTCAATGGGTCCATTGTGTAAGCCTCTTGTATGCGCAGCCTCAGAACCCTGTAACAAACCTGGCTATGAGATGCAGACTGTAGACTGCTGTCCAAAGTGTGGTAAGTGAGCAGTATAGTGTAGAGCTGTAACAAAACAAAAATGTATTGACTATCATGCAAATTCAGATGAAATATTATTCTGTACACCACAACAGTTTTCATTGTTCTTATCCCAGAACATGAAAACAGATTAGTTTAAAGTACATTAACAGTACAGTCAGAGGCTGCAAATAAAACAATTTTCATTTTGATATTGTATTATATTTATGCACGTAAAATGTTTATCTGATGATAAAGTCTAACCGTGTCTATATCTTTTACTATATCTTTTTCTCTCCCATCTTAGTGTGCAATCGTAGAATGTGTACCGATGTGTTGGAAAAATGTTCAGCTGGATTTGAGCTTGTGCAAAACACATCAGACAGTGATTGCTGCCTCTCTTTCTATTGTAGTAGGTGTCCATATCACAACCTATATCAAATTAATAAACTACTCATAAAAATAGTTATTTAATAATGCATTCTGTCATTTGCATGTTCGCCTAAAACTTTCTAGAGTTTTTTGCTGTTATACTATTATAATCTTTCTATTACTGTTTTTCATCAGAACCCAAGCCTGTGTGTGTCTACAACAACACAGAGTATATGGTATAGTTTCTATTTATATCTACCATTTTGCATACCAACATTGTGGTGTAGTATAAGTTTACATTTTAGTCCATACAAGCATTCATATAAGTTCCCTGACAAAGTTTGGTACTGAGTTTGATGCATGTATGATATGAAATTTAGCAGCTGATGATGTTATCAAAGAAGTAATAAATGACTGAACAGTGCTCATGCTACACCTTTATAGATTATACTCATCAAATATATAACTGGTGTCACTTGTTAACTATGGTATGTCCACTTTACAGCCTGGAACTAAAATTCCATCAAGTACATGTGAGGAATGCAGCTGTGACTACACTATGGATCCCAAGACTGGATTGCATAATGTGAAATGTACTCCTAAGCTTTGTGACAAAGTCTGCTCTGAGGTGATAACTTTAATGTTTGTGAATTATATAATCCACATCTAATACATTTTGTCAAATTCCTTACATGCTCACAGGGAGTGTAATTCCATTATTAAACTACATTTAGTAGTCCAGAACGACTTACAACAGATTACAGTCTTACAATTCAAGCAGTGGTGGGTTAAAGGCCTTGCTTAAGAACCCTATTTGAACCCTGGACCATCATGTCCACAGTACCTTAACCGCTAGGCTACCACAGTCCCTTATCATCTTTGTATTAGTTCATGCATTTGTATTAGTTAAAATCTATCCAGTTTGTAGTGGTGTTTTTTTTTTCATAAAAATAGTTTTCTTTTAAATTCCTAAAGCAAATATACACGTAATACTGCTTTCCATGGTGGCACAGTGGTTAGCAATGTCACCCCACAGCTCCCAGTTAAATTCCTGAAAAGACCCTGTCTGTCTATGTGGAGTTGCATGTCCTTTCCAGTTCTGCATGGGTTTATTTAGGTTACATTGTTTCCTTCCTCAATCCAAAGTCATGCAGTAGGATAATTGGAATCTCTCAACTGTACCGTTGTGAGTGATTGAGTATATGTGCATGTGGCCTGGAAAAGATAGGAAGCTTGTCTTGGTTCCTACCTTGCTCTCTGCACCACCAGTTTGGTCCAGCTCCATGTCACCTTGAATTGGATTAAACGGATAATAAAATTACACTGCTAACCAACATTAGGATATGTTTTATTTTGAATATTCATTCAAGATTATTTTGTTGGTCATGAATTAAACTACTAGGAATTATATTTGAATTTCTTTTATTAGTTGTGCATCATATGTGATTATAATGCATATTATACTGAAAGTAAAAATACATGGAATAATGGTTACAAAGCTGTAATGCAGTAATAATATTTATTTTATACAGGGCTTTTCCTATAAAGATGTCCCTGGAAAATGCTGTGGAAAATGTGTACAAGAGCGATGTATTTATGAAATGCCTGGACCACCATCTACCATACACTCTGTTGAGGTATTATAAATAATATATTGTTCGAAATTGTTTCCTTACACATACAGTTATGTAAAGTATGATACCCTTATCATTCTGTTTCACTTACTTTTTTTTGTGTATGTGTTTAATCAGGTTGGAAAAACCTGGACTCCACCAAATGAATCATGTGTAAAATATAACTGCACTAAAGTCAACGACATGTTTGTGATGGTGAAAATCCCCCACTCATGTCCAGAGTTTATCCCAGAGGACTGCATACCTGTAAGTCAATCTATGAGGCTTAGACTTTATTTAACTGTGAATGTGTATTTCTAACATTCATACTGATGAATAAACGTTTAATAATAAGTTACATTTGTCTTTTCAAGGGCACCGAGAGCACTACAGCAGATGGATGTTGCCCAACTTGTAAGATGACAAACTTTGCCTGTCTTACTAATCATTAATCTTTTCTGTTTAAGAAAACAATGTCTCATGTAAAGGCCTCCAGTTAATTGTATTACATGCCATATAGACAAACATTTTTTAATTCTACTAAATTACCCTTTACAATAATCTTGCATCTCATTGGTCAGGTGAGAAGAAGAAGTGCCGTTTACTGACAAATGACACTTACCTGAAGTCTGATGAGTGTGTCTCTATCATTCCTGTGGAGATAACTTCCTGCGGTGGTGCCTGTATGACCAATTCAATGTGAGTGCTTACACTTATAAAACACACACAAATACAAAATGCTTCTTAGAAGTCATGAGAAAGACCTTATCAAAAAACTAGCTTAAACTCACATGGGAAATGTGAAGTAAATAAATGTGATTTAAATCTTTTACAAATTATCTGATTAAAATATAAATTAATTACCCTAAATGTTAATTCATTACTTTGATATATCCATCTGTTTGATAATTAGGAAATATCTATAATGTCCAGGATGCTGCAATACTTGTCACAGTGAATTTTATGAGCTGTTATCTTGACTACAGTCTAATCAAAAAGTTGTAGACTTTTGTCATATGTAACAAATTATTTTTTATTTATTATTCTCAGAAGTAGTGCACATTAGGATAAGACAGACATCTTGCTAACAATTTTAGTTTACTTAGTTTAGTTTAGTTTAGTTTACTATACATGATTTTTTTAACTGGGACTGTGGTAGCCTAGTGGTTGAGATATTGGACTATATTACTCAGGGACCTCTGCCACAGTTGGATCCCTGAGTAAGGCCCTTAACCCACAATTGCTTAGATTGTAAGACTGTAGTAATTGTAAGTCGCTCTGGATAAGGGCGTCTGCTAAATGACACAAATGTAAATGTATACATGATTGTGAATGAATAAATTATGTGAATGATATGGAGCAGTAGTAAATACTGGCATTTTTACTGTTTGTTACTAAACTTGTCCTTCCTAAATTTGTATTGACAGAGAAGATGTCAGTAAAGTTGCATGATAACTCCGTTTATCCTCTCTCATTGCAGGTATTCAGTGGGAGCGAACACATTGATGCACAAATGCTCTTGCTGCATGGAGCTTCGTACCAGCAAAAAGCAGGTGGAGATGCAGTGCCCAGACAATAGCAGGAAATCATACACCTACACTTACATTGAAGAGTGCGGCTGCAGCGATTATGAGTGCAAAGTGAAAGAATAATGATAATTAAATTACTTCTAAAGACGTTGCACCTATAATTGACAATTGACTATGATGTTTTGTGAACTATGGCGTTGATTTCTTTCTTTGTTTTAAATAGTAAATACATAGTAGGGAAAATAGTTGATGCTGTCTGACAGAGCATAGAAAAAAAACATTTCATTCTCCTGTATGTTTTATCTAGCTATACCTTCAGTGACAGTGAGAATTTTAATTTCTTGCTGGTGAAATATGTCGTTTCTTTTTGTGATTAATGATATAAAAAAATAAATAAAATGAATCCGTTTGCAGCAGTACTATTGTGTGAGTGATGTTCTTATTCTGTTCATATGATACCACTGTAGCACTATACCAGTATAAACCATCATTCAAATACTAATCATCTTTTGGGGGGGGGGGGCATGGACCCCTGCTCTTCTTCGAAAGGCAGTATTGGTCCCCTGCGGTTTTACCGTCCAAAACAATGTTAACGCTTTACTAAATGAAGCTGTATCAAGCACTAGGGCCGAGCGGAAAACGACCGCTCAAACTGAAGCCCGTTTCCCTATAGACCGCCCACAACCTCTTCGATTGGCTCTACAGCTTTTTGTTAATGTGTGATTGGCCGTCGCAGATGTCACTCTATCGGGTTGGAAACCGTCTGTATTAGCGAACTTTAAAACGATGTTTTAAAAGTTAGCTGATCTTTGAGACAGTGCCCTGTTACTTTAAGTTGTTAACAAATTTGGCATTTATTCTGCCCGGGTCCCGTCAGATAGACGGATATTAATATCAGAGGTTTCATTTAAATTAACCTTTGAATCTGTGTGTGCTTATGTTTGGTAATTAGGCACAGCCAGGCAGAATGTCTAAAAAAGAAGAATTAACATAAGGGACTTCTTTGGACGCCAAAGTGCAAGTTACTCAAAGGAACACTTGACATCCCTATCCTCTGGAACTCCATTCCCTCATCAGTCAAACTTAGAGTCACTCTCCTCTTTCAAAAACAACAGTGTGCTTTATGTGGTCAACTTACATTCATTTGTTAATAAACATTCAGTCCTGCAACAGATTTCATAAAAGTTATGATGGGGCAATTTAGAGCTAGAAATTATTGTAAAAGTAAATATTTAATTTATATCTTTGAGTCATTGATGAGCAAAGATGGCCAGAGGATCTCCACTGTCAACAAATGCGTGAATTATTTCAAATAATATTCCTCAAAGAAAGATTGCATATTTCTCCAACTACAGTGCATAATATCATTAAATGAACTGCCGTTCAACAATAGATGCTATAACCACATGCTACGGATTAGTTCACAAATGCCACTTTAAACTTTACTGTGCAAAAAAAGAAGCCATGTTTGGAAGCGACTTCTCTGGGCTTCTAGATGGCATCTCTATAGTCATCTAGGATGGATCACACAGTGGAGATGTGTATTGTGGCCAGATGGGCACCAGGGACCAGACCACCTAATACCTGCAAAACACTGACCAACTAATTGGCCCCTCAACAACAATATCCAACAGAGTTCAATCCACCCGCCCCAGCTTAAGAGAGCTTGTCAAGTTTCAGGTCTTCGCCATCTGAGGTCTCAAACAGATTGCCAGATCTATGTTTAGGACAATGTTTAGGTCTTTTCCATGTTCCCCTCCAAACTTGTCAGAGTTTTTGCTGACTGCCTTCACTACAGAACTTCTGGTCCACTGGTAATTCTTCAGCAGATTCCTCTGACAGTCGTATCCAAAAGGGTTCCTTTTTTCAACTTGGCAGCCACACTTATTACTGTTGTATACCAGTTGGATAAGTGGGGAAACTCCAGCTGCATGGGACTGCATGATCTTTACAGATAATATTCTCTATCGTTGGGACTGGATAAAGAAGGAGATCAGTGGTTTTAGGATTAGTGGTATGACTTGAAGATCCATATTGGGATCAGTACTTTAATAGGAGTTATGGTATTTCTTGGTATTGGATCAAGAAGGAGATTAAAAAGATTTGAGTATTTAATTCTTAAATTATTAATTATTAATTAATTATTACTAATTGTTTTTGTTCATTTGTTTACACTGTTTGCCATGGTAGTGATACCCACTGAGCCACTGTGCCAATCTGGTAGTGAATGGAGAAATATATCAGTGGTATTGGGATTCTTAGTATGATTTCAAAATGGATCATGAAATGTACACTGCTCACAAAAAGTATGAAATATTTCATTATGGGATATTTAATTTTGAAATACGGCCTAGTTTTCGTGAACAGTATATTAGCAGTTTTAGGATTACTTGATTTAGTATAACTTGAGATAGGACAGAGAATGAGAAAGGTATTTTCAGGATTATTTGTATGACTTGAAATTAGATTTGTGGAATTACTTGGGATTGGAGTAGAATTTTAGGATTACTAATATGACTTTGGATCTAAGCGTGAAGGAGATCAGCGGATTTTCGGGTTTTTTAAATTAACTGGAGAAGTAGATTTGTAGTGTTAGTGTATTTGGTAAAGAATGGGATCAGATGGACAAGGACACCAGTAGCATAACACCTCTTGGTAAGATTCCCGAATCAGAATTACCAGTTAATACACTTATACACAAATCTCCTGCTATTGTGAGCAGTATAGTTTAGGGTATAGCACTGTAAGGCTGAAATAACTGAAATAACTTTAGAATAGAGCAAGGAAACCAGTATTGCATAAGTGCTGGTACGTCGAGAAATTAGAAATAAATC